>VWZF01003761.1:608958-792400 GCA_013396755.1 Sclerurus mexicanus | reverse complement strand
CGGCACCGGCACCGCCCCGCCCCGCCCCGCCCCGAGCGCACCCGGAGCCGGGCCCGAACCCGCGCCGAGCGCAGCTCCGGCACAAACTTCGCCCGTAGTTTTACCCCTCCCCAAAACACCTCGGCCAAACCCGCCCGCCCCCGCCCCTGCCGAGGTAAACAGCTGGGCGAAGCCATCGTTTTGTTCGCCGCCGACGCCACCTTCGCTGCTTAAGACGGAGATTTTCGTTTCTACGTGGAAAGAAAAAAAAGTCATTGCGAACGATGCGATTTTGCAGGCTAATGAGGCTCGGTTTTGCAGACGAGTACTTCGCGTGTGGTGCTGGCGGGGGGATGTCCTTGAAATGACATCTTTTTAAATGCCTGTCCAAAATCCCCTGATAGTCCAGAAACAAAAGGTTTAATCCCAGAAATGAAGTCCAGGAAATAGCTGTCACTAATTCATTTTTCTTCACATGAAAGATAAATTAATTAAGGCTTAAAGTGCCGTGGAATATTTTGGACGCCCCCGCAAGGAGCAGAAAAGGATTACTCGCCAAACTGTATCATCTGTGTTTGTTTTATGGGAAATAAGAAAAATACTGAGTAAAAATAATTTAGAGATCTTTGCTGGGGAAAATCTCCTCCATTCACAGGCAGTTCCCAAATTCCTGCCCCTCAGCCTTGCACTGCCTCTACAGCAAACCCCTGGGCCGGCTGCTCCCCACGGTGCTCCTGCCCCTCTGGAAGACAACGCTTGATACTCCCAAGTGGTATTTTGGGCTCATCTGGCAGGTTTTTGTGCACACACCACTCGCAGTGGGAGCGTTGCCTCTTGAGAACTGATTCATCCAAGCAAGGGCGCCAGGATTTGGCCCATAGTAAATTCTCTTTAGAGAAGGTGCCAACAAAATCTCCCAGCCATGGGAATAGGACGTTTTTGGCAACTCAGCCCCTTGGCTGTCTCTCTCTGATGTTTCCTAGTGGTGACAGGCTAGAGGCGAGATCATTATGGGCTTCCTCACAGCGAACAGAGAGGGCTATGTGGCACCCCAGGAGCTGCTGCCTGGTTAAAGGTGTAAGGACATTATTTTCTCTTTCTCATGAACATCCCTAATCTGAAAAGCATCAAAACTTGCCCAGTGCATGAAAACGCTGCAATAGAGACTACTCGCTTGGTTAGGAATCGAATTGCAACCTGAGGACAAAAAAGCTGAAAGTGCCTCAAACAGGATTCATTTCCCAGAACAGCTGTGTGGCCTTTGCACTGAAAGGCAAACGCTCTGGGCAGACCCACTGTTGTATGGATTTATCGTGGGTACGGACGGGTACTTTGGTGCAAATTACCCACACCGGGGCATTACAAACGTGGGATTTGCTTCTTGGCTTTTGGAACGCCTGATAATAGTGCCACCCAGAAAAATTGCAGTCCTAGAAGAGCCACTCGTATTTTCATTCAATACATCCCTATTTTGAGTGTCGTGTAGAAATTACTCTGCAGTGTTGCTCTGTTATCCCTACAGTGGGGGCATCGGATGCACAGCCTGTGCATCTGCTTGGGCTGTGGCTGCACACTCCCCCCTGCTCTGAGAAGGGTGGCTTGTGGGAAGGGACCTTTCTTCCCTGCTATACCTCCCAGCCACAAGCTGACTCAAGGTTTCCATATATCAGGATGAGAGATTAATATGGTTTAAATCTCCTTCTGCTTCAATTAGGCAGGTGACACAATGTTGAGAATCGGATCACATTCCTGTAGGGCAAAGGCTTCCAGTTTGAAGTACAGCATTTTAGAGGATTTTGGTGTAGTCAAGACTAGTATCTTGTGTCTACACTTAAATATGGTAGTTTATTACTGTTTCAAAATTTGCTGCATGGCTAGAAACCACTTTATGTAAGGATTTAAAGTATGTGCACTTACAATATGTGTGCAGTCAGGGAGGTACACAGCCACAGGTTTTTAAACACAAATATATGCAGGCTCCTATTGATATGATAAACTATCAGTAACATGTGCTGCAAAGCTTCTTAAATCCTCATTGACACAACAGACCACTATTGTGTCAATAGTGTGCAGATTAATGGGGTATTGTCAGGCTATTTTAGGCCTTAACTTTCATTTATCCTGAAACTTGTTCTTCATTGTAACTCTTAACCTTTGGATTCTGCCAACACATTTCTTGTCACAAATATACTAATGGAATTAAAAGAAATCTGGCTTTTAAATGTTAATTACCCCTAGAAAGATTGATTTGTAAAAGAAACACATCAGCAGAATCTGAAGGTACAGAGGCACAATAAAATGGACTGTCAGCTCAAGAGCCAGGAATGCCCCAGGACCAGCCTTGGCTCCAAGGAGACTGTCCCTGTGCTCGAGGTGGTAACAAGAGCACTTACCCACTCTATCTCATGGGTTTAGCGTATGGATTATTCCTACTGACTAAGGGACTTTTCACCCTCTAAGTATTTTACAGACTTAAGCAACACTTGTTCATGAATTTGAAAATGTAAGCAAAATATTAAAAATTTACATACTGATAATAGAACGACCATCTGTTAGAACACCATATTGAGTTTTTGATTCATTAATATATGGATAATACTAAACTAATATGTGTTTAAACCAGACATTTCTTTGTGCTTGAATGCCTCCATTGGGTTTATAACTAAGGCTGAACTGATTTCTCAAGCAGGCGTGCTGATTAAAATCACCGCTTCAGCCACACGGTGATGTGGTAAGGAAGTGCACACCGTGCAGGGCAGTTTGTAAATTCGGGAAACCACCTTCAGAGCATGGTGGCTCAGGAAAGTTTGCTCAAATGGCGCATCCCTAGGAAATACAAAGTGCTGAGGAAAGTAGCATTGATGGTTTCCCCCTGTCTGAGCCAGAGCTGAATCAGTGACTCAGCATGCTAGCCCACGGACACAATGGCATCTGGATGAAATATGAAACATATTTTGAGGACATGTTCATTTAAGCTGTGTCATTTCCAATAAAAACAGCCAACATCAGTTACAGAAGGATGGTCAAGGCACAGCAGTGCCAAGAAGTGATGATGTTATGTCCTAAGAGTCATTTCATTTTAGCTAAAGATTTTCTTCCTCCCTTCTCTTTTTTTTTTTTTCTTCCAAAATTCACATTTTGCCAGTGCATACAGACATCTGCCTTCTGCATGGCATTGTATAGAGGAATTGGTAATTTAATATGGATCAATACATACTTTCTGATGAAGTAGACATCCAGTTTTTATATTCACTCTTCGTAAATCTAAATTGCAAAGTGCGGATGTGATGACTTGCTTTGACTGTAATTAAGTTTGATAATAAAAGAGAATAGGGTTTATTTATTATGAGTGCATAAAATTAGTTGGACAATTTAAGGTGCTCTTCAATGAATAATGCTCTCATAGCAGGGGTAAACATTAGTCTGCCTGATAATATTAGTTTCTACTAACAACCTAGAAAAGTTATTTTCATACAGCTCCGGTTTTATGTGCCTTCATGTCTTCTCAATATCTGGGGAGCCATTGTGCAGGGCAGGGCAGGCATGTGTAATACGTGAATAAATGTAGAACAATTTCCAAGCAAAACAGGCTTTTTATCTCTATCGATTGGTGAAGAATTCTCTCCTTTGGATTTTTAAGAACATAAGTGTAGAAAATAGGAAGATCAAGCTATAATGCTTCACAGCTCAGCACCAGCACAGGGTTCAAGTCACACAAGCTGAATCTGATAGCTCATTAGGGTACTCCACTTTTAGCCTGCACAAGGCAGAATGAGGTGCTTCCTAATGCTCACCTCTGTCAGAGGGATGCCTACCATTCCTGGCTTCAGCATCCAGTCTCCATGAACCCTTACTGCAGTTATTGCCCTGTTGGTAGCCACTTATTCACCCCCATTCCCCATGGTTTAGATCCCAAGATGGGTCTTTGGTCTGCCTGGAATGCATTTAAATCCTATCTCTGTTCAATCACCCTAAACCTTGTTGCCCTGGGGGAATATGGGTGAAAATCCCAGTGTTTGGCTGGCAAAGCAATAAAACCTTTTTTTTTTTTCGACTCTTGAGCTTGTGGCAGGATCAACGCAAGTCAGAAGTGAGGCATTTCAGAACACTGTCGCTCACGATTTACACCAATAGGCTAAAAATAGCAAATTGCCAATATAATAAGCCTGTGCTGTTTTGATACAGGCAAATAATTGGTTATAAGTCAACTACTGTAAAAAGAGTGGTAAGTTTAAGAAAAGACATTGCAAATTTATCCCTGTAAATAGTATCCAATTCAAGTACCACACGAGTGTAGTTCTTTCTAATGCTTAAAGCTAAGAAGATAATTTTCACATATTTTCAAATTATGGGAAACCCTCCTTTTCACCCTTTTCAGTTGTCAGAAGAATATAGGAAGTGCTTCTAAGAAATTACCATTTTGTAAAATATAGGAGGACACAAAACAGTTCCAACACTTTTTTTATAGCATCTTCTTCAGTACTGTGTTGGGAGTTATGTTTAAAGTATTTCTGACTGTTAAAAATTAACATAGAATCATTTAGGTTGGAAAAGACCTTTAAGATCATTGAGTCCCACCGTTAACAACACCATTGTGCTTTTTAAAATATATTCTTCTAATCTGCCTCCTCATTTAGAGGGATGTGTAGAAATTCCTGGTTGTATGCCTGTCACTTGAAGGTGTAGTGATAATTTTCTGCTAACCATGATGGGCTGTGCACCCAAACTTGGCAACTTTATCCTGTTTCTGTATAGGATCAGGGTGTACATATGCTTTCACTCTTGTCATTTATCTTTCTGGCTGGTGTAAGAAATGGGTCCACAATGTTATTCATGACCACCCACGATCATCTGATACCAGTTTGCCTTGAGAAGCATACAGAACACTACCTCTATATTGAATATTTAAGTGATAAATCTAATAGCTGCTCTCAATTCTTAGGCAAAAGTTGGGCTGAAATTCAATACATTGGTTCTTCAATTCCATCTACCTCTGGGGAGGTAGAAGAGATGTGCCAGTAATGAATAAAAATAATTGGAAAACAAATAATTTTTTCTAAGCTTTGGCAATATAGTGCATGGGTCAGCCAGTGGGGATCACGCAGGATCCTGTGTGGATGAACCTGAGGCAGTAGAAAGCCAGAAATTCCTCCTCTGCTGAGATTGTGGGGCTGGCAGAGAGAACTCCCTGTCAGCAAAGATGGAAGAGTCAGAGACACAATGTTGTAATGTGTTGTCCTGTGTATTTTACTACTTGAAATGTGCTTCGAGTGAAATCTGGATGAAATGTGCTTCGAGTGAAATCTGGATGACTGTATGTCAAAGCTAATACAAGGGATTCAAGCAATAAACGTAACTGGGCACAGCCTTGTAAAACTGGTCTTTCCTGCCTGCAAGCTCCCCATCAGGCTTAACTTCGAAAAACCAAGGCTTTCAGGCCAACACTTCTGACCATGGCACTTTCCTGCACAGATCATTGCAATAGTAAAATATGACTATTTCCTGGTCCTTGCAAAAGAATAATATTGTAAAAATAAATAAATAAATCCCAGAGAGGGAGAGCTGTGCAGGGCAGGGAGCTGGGAACAGAAAAGCCAAGCTGAAGGCATTGCCATGGTGCTCTTTGGGGCCAGGTATAGAATGGCAGGTGTTGCAAACTCCCTTCAGCACTTTAAATGTCTACAGGAATGACTGAAAGCCAGAGAACTCCATTTTCTGTCCAATGATTAGCTCTTCATTTAGGTATATTACGGAGCCTATCTTTTAATGGGGAATTTATTTAAAACGTCTAAGGTAATATCAACAAACTACTGTAATTAGATTTAATGGCACCCTTCCAAGATTAATAGGGGATCTTCCTTACAGGCTACAATTTTAATTTCCAAAATTTCATTTGTCATACAGCTGCACTCACTACAGATTCACCATCCAGTGTTTACCTACACTTTTCCTCACTAGTAGTAAAATGTGCTGCCTTTTTCAGGCATAGACAGATGAAAAGATGTATTAGTAACAAATCTGTGTTCATGGCATATAATCACCAGATGACAAGACACTTAATGTTATCTATTTATGTATTATATATAGCAACTTCTGTTACACAAAATCACTTTTCAGTCCCATTTTAGGGGATTACCTAATCCTGTAATTGATTCTGTATGATGAGTCCCTGTTGTCCTGTGGAGACCCACTGACCTTCAGAACAGGAACAGGCCTGAAAACATTCTATTATTTCACTGTTATTTATGTGTAAATTACAAGATAATGTAGGATGAGACAGATGATTTTATCTTTTTATTTATTTCACTAGGCTCAGAATTTTAAGTGTTTTATGTCTTGGCCAAGAAGAAAAATTACTCCCTATCAGTAAGAATGACCAAAGACATGACTGATGTTTTCTTTCAGGTAAATCAAATATTCCCTTAGAAATTTAACCAATCACACATGTTCTCAAGCAGCTCAGAGCTACAGTAAAGCTACTTTCTACTGTAACTGTCACAGCTCCAAACTTGCAAAGGGGTGAGGCAATTGCTCACTGGTTATAAATACCAGCAGATTAGTTTATCTATAGATTTGTATCACGTTACTCATTCCAGAGTCCATAAAATCCAACATGAACCAGCCTGACTTCATACACAAACCATCACGTCCTACACAAAGGTGAGTCCACAGGTAGCAGCTGATGACATTTGATAGTCATGGGGGGTTTTACTCTTAGAGAAAACAAGCAATTAGACGTGTGTGCATGTATAGATTCACACAGACACATCCACAGACACACATAAACCTTGCTCCTTCACTGTCCCACCAAATATAACTCCATGGATTAAGGCCTTAAATAAGTCTCTAAGAATGTAACTTAGTACAGTCTGAATCTCCCTTGGGCAAGCCTGAGGTAGCTCCTTGGGCTGTCACAGCTAAGCAGCTGTCCAGCCTAACACCGACTCAGGAGCCAAAAACCTGCCTCATTTGGGTGGCAGGGAAACAGTTGTAAAGGATCAGACAGACATTATTCAGGGCTGATGCAGGGAGGGTACTCAGAAAATACTTAATACCAGTAATTACTAAGAATAGAAAGGTAAACAAACTGCTTGCAAATTTGTATCAGCTTGAATTCTGAAATAAAGCCTTGCCACATGGCATTCCTGTCCAGCGAGAGGGAAGACTCTCATCCTGGGTTTGAAGTAAGATGATCAAACTATTTACTTTTACCTCTGTGACACACACAGAGAAGGTTCATAGCCCACACACACAATCGGCAGTGACAGGAGTTGCTGCCTTTGGCATATTACCTCGAGTTTCTCTTCAGTGTATGCCCCTTGCCATCTCAGTATGTACTTCAGCCTAGGGTATTTTGCTCTTGAGGCATAGGTGGATACCTTTAATTATTTTTTCAACACTTACAGCCTTATCTAACATTACTGTTTGTTTGAAAAAAAATTACTTCTAGCTTTGGTGTACCTCAGTGTTCCTCCTTGTGTGCTAGCTGTGGCCTGCAAAAGCTTTTCCACTGAGTAGCTGTAACAGAACCATCCATGAAAGGTTTGGTTTTCTCTGTTCTGCTTTGCACGTTAGTGCAGAAGGAAAATTTCCAGTTACAGAAGGTGAATACACACAATTATGATTATCTGTATACCACATTATGAAAATTAAGAGGACAAAAGGAGTGCAGGGTGTTTGATCCTTTGGAGTTACTACTATCCTTCCCCACATCAATATTTGAAATGGCACCATGTCCAGAAGCCACTGATCCTGGGACACATCCTACTGCTTTTCTTTAGAGGACGCGAGATGACATATCACCTTTGAGGTGACAGTAGGTGACAATGAGAAAGGTGGCCCATTTCACCCCCACACTGTTTTCACTGATCACAGTGTGCCAGCTGCTTGTATGACTGTGCATGTCAGCCCACTAATCTTGAGTGATGCAAAGCTCCACAGAGTCTGGGGAAATACCATTGTCTGTGACAACTCATGCAGGAAACAGTCATGCAAAGGAGCTGTCAGGGAGGAGGCTTGGTCTAGAAGAGGGGGGTGTGTGGGGTCAAAAGTGTAGAAAGCACTTTGGGTCCAAGGCAGTATAAATTAGCACTGGCACCTATTCTATCCCACAAAATCTCCCATTTGCATTATATACTCGAGGAATTAACATTGCAAAAATATACAACAAAGCAGCAACTGGCAATAATGAAGTTGTTACTAAATACTCTGGATGGTGCTTGACTTGGAAAAACAGGCTCAGGTAGGAATGCCAACAACTATTATCTGACATGGCTCAAAAGAAAGACTAAGCCATGACATCTCCATTCTTGGCAAATCACAGAGACTGCTGCAGGCACTCTGTTCCCTCTGCTGCTTGGAGTGATGCAGTCGTAGCTGTTGTCACTGTTAGCTACAGATCTCTTTCTGTGTCTTTGTGGGTGAGAGGAGGGCATGAAAAGTGGCTCTCTATTTGGGAAGCAATGGAAGAAACAGTATTTGTGGCTCCAGTCAAAGTTTTCCAGCTCCTTTTATAGATTTGACTTTTTTTTTTTTAATTACTTGCATGACAAGGTGCCAGAATTTTAGCAGCCATATTATAGCAAATAAATCATTTTATAATAAAGTCTCTACTGTCCAGTAGCCAAAAATTACTACAGGTTATTCTCAGCTTTCTTATCAAAAGCTCTTTCAGACTTGGGTGTTTTATCTGAGTACTTCAGATGGTGCCTGAATAACTTCCTGTGTTCAGAAGAATCTCACTGATTGTTTATTTTGTGCATATGTACTTTACATGCTGGTGGAGAATGCCTAGTTGGCATTTCTCTCGCTGCCGTTATTAGCCATGTATGTGCCAAGAGCTCCCTCAGAGAGGGATGGAAAGGTCTCCCCCTCCTCGTGTAACCACACAGAAACACTCTGTGTGTGAGATAGGGGACGCAGCTGCATGAAGCACAAGCTTCGTGGGGCCCCTGCCACCTGGCCAGCCCCCTGCGCTGCCCCAGGCTCGGAGGGCACTGCCAGGGCCATGGTCAAGCTTGGGCTGCCATCACATCACAGTGCCAGGACTCAAGCCCAGATGAGCTGTGGACATGTCAGAAGAGGGATGTTAGGCCATATGACTTCTTACTACAGACCCAAGCGAGGAGCTCCCTGCAGGGTGGATCACGTATCACTCCTGCCCGTCAATAATGTGCCAGTGCTGATGTCAAACTGACAATTTAGATTCAAAATCCTTCCTAGAAGGATCAGGATAGCACGTGAGCATGTGTTCCTGGGGTTGCTGGCCATCTGGGCTGCTCTTAAAGCCGTGTGGCTTTACACCCTGCCCACGTTTCAGGAGTCCTGTATCCAGAACGTCACTAGGGAGAACTGCATGTGTTAACTTGCTCTCTGGTCTACACCCCTTGGTGAACTTTTGACAGAGCCTAAGTCTATGTTTTCCCTAGGATCTTCAAAACCCTTTCAAACAGACCTGATGACAGAAAGCCTGTTGATTTTTGTTGGGACTGCATGAAGATCCCTCTTTTCTCTCAGTTGTCAAAGGAAAAAAAAAGTGAATTATAGTTTTCAAATGTCATCCTGGGGAACCAACCCTCTGACACTTCCTCACATATAAAATGTCCTGGCAGGATTACCATACAATATACATTGCAGCAGTGGAAAATATCGAAGGATCATGGTTTAAAATTAAACAAAGCAATACCCTTTCCTGTCTCAAAAGCAATACACTGTTCCTCTTCCTCCTTTTCCCTTCTCACCTGCAAATTGCCATGCAGTTTGGTAAAGTGGGATTAAGTAGACACAGTAAACACACCCATGTGAGGCCAGAAAGTGCAAATGGAAGCAATCGCTTTACTTTTTAGCCCAAACCTTCTGTTACTGTAGCAAATGAGATTTTTTTTTTGCAGCTGACTAGCAGAAACCGATTTAGGCCCTTTGCACTTGCTGCCAGCAAGTGTTCCCACTCCAAAAATAGCCTATTGAAGAAAGAAGTGTCAGTTGCTGTCTTCAACAGGCTGCTCTCTCAACCCATTGTTAGAAGACACCTACTTCAAATGAAACCTGGCATGTCACCACAGCGGTGGGCAAAGTGCCATTCTAACAGATGGGCAGGGGGTAGGCAGTGCCAGCAATTCAGTCTGTATATCAACCTGAGTAACAAGGTTGTATTCCCACCCGAGGATGTCAAAGCCTGTAGCTCCGCTCTACCTTAACCTGTGTCCTTACATGTGTTGCTGCCCAGACACATCTATGGAGCATTTAAAATGTTTCTATTTGATTTTGAGCCCAAACCGCTCTGTTTGACCAGGCAGCAGGTTTAAGTTTGGGATGGGTGAGCCTGGCCTGCCGTGGTCTGCAATGAAGTTGTGGACAGGACCATGTGAACAGTGCTTGTCTTTCAGTGTCTTTCTCCCTACTGTGGCATTTAGCAGAAAATATGTGGGAAAACACTTCAGGGTGCTGTAGTCGTGGCAAAACCTTCCAGAAACACCTCAACAGCTGTGGGAATGGTGAGAAACCGCCACGTAGGTATCTGTGACTGGAGCTGTAGGAGTGCAGTAAGGGGTTAATCTCAGTGCTCAAGTCCCCCTACATTTAGTGTGACCCTGTGCCCAAGGACCAGGTGGTAAGAGCAGTCCCGCTCTCCTTTTGTCCTAGGCTCACAAATCCCCACACTCTCACTTGCATCACGAGAGCATCAGGCCTTGATGAACTGGGATTCATATGCCTCAGCCTCCTGAGACCAACGTGACAACGAAGTCTCCACCCTTTGATGTGTCTTGTGCAAAACAAGCCCTGGCTTTCTAGTGAAATGCCAGCCTATGCGGGGAGACTTTATCTATGTTCTTCTGTAGTACCTGTTTGTATTAATTTGTATTAATCTTACAGAGAGTCTCAAATTCATGCATGTAAGCTCTATCTGCATCTTTTCAAAATCCCGTCATATATCCCATGAAACTATTAGTTTAGCTATCACTAGGTATTAAAATTTAAAAGGGTCACTAAATGCATACTGCTAGAAGGGAACAACATTAGTTACACATTACCAGAACAAAACTAAATTAAGAAACAGCTCATTTCCTTTGTACCATCAATATTTTACTCAGCCATAGCCTGGATGCTTGTACTCACAAAGAGGAATTAATCATTCATGTGCTAATGTACAGCCATTATTTTTAAATCATCACTTAAGTAATCATTTTTGTGTGTGCTCAGATGTGTGATGCCTGCTTACGAAAGTGCAGGAAAAATCAATACAAATTAAATAAAATTTAAAAGGTGGATATCTGTGAAACAGATGCAAAAGAGTCCTCCATGCAGTAAAATTGTAATCAAATTTCTGTAAAACTCTGTTAGTGAGTCATAATTTGAAAAAGATACCAGTCTAATTCTAAACTTATTTATATGCCATGCTACCCTCTTTGTTTTGGTGCAAGCAGACACAATGCAGTTCATCACAGATTTTGTCTTAAAACATGCATAAAACTGAAACAACAAAATCTTTATTGCCATTCAGTTGTGTACAGCCATTTCCCAACAGTTTATTTACCGAGAGCCGCAGTGCTCTCATCCTAACATCATCTGTGTCTGCACAGGGAGGTTCCCAAAACCCCTCAGGAGTGAGGTGCGGGGAGCCTCGTGGGAATGCTTGCCCCTTGCTGGGTGCGGGGCTCCCACCCTGTGCTGCAGGTCCCACACCAAGTGTGGGAAACGAGGCACTGCGTGTGGCTCAGGCAAAAAACAACACTCTCCTCTCCAGCAAAGTGTCACAGCCTTTACCATCTACCCAGCACACATCACAATAATCAAAGTCTCATTTCCTCGGCTCCCTGAAATGGACTAACTGTATCTCCTGGGCTGGATTTGCTGCTGCCTTGGGCTTGTCATTTACACCCATGGAAAGTGCTTCCAAATCAAGAGCCCTGCTTTGCTCAGATATAAATTACAGCCACTTTACTCAGACATAAATGTCTATCTAAGGTGCAAAGTAGCGAAGAACAGCAGTTAGTGCTGACTGCATATAAGAAGAGTTAAGATGGTCCCACTAGATTGGAGCCCACAGTCCCATGGAAATTAAATCAACTTTTGCTAAAAGTGTGGTTGCTTCTTCTGGACTACCCCTATCAGCGAAAGAATATGGCAAAGCTGTTAGATCCCTGCAAGGACAGTGAATTTCACAGCATAGTACTTGAAGTAGAATTTGCTGTAGGTTTTTCCTTCTGTTGCTTCAGTAATTTTATGGTGATGTATTTTGATGACAATTTAAGGAAGCTCTGTGTTTATGAGGCAATAACAAAATCCGAAAAATAAATTCCAAGGCTGAGTTGTCCATTAATGTATGGTATGGCTTCTTGTGAATTAAGAGAGATTAGCCAGAACAGTGCTCAGGAGAAAGCAAGGGAGTATGTACCTGGACTTCAAGATGGGAAGACTTGGGTTCCTTTTTCAGTTAAGACCCGACATTCTCAGTCTGTGAAACGGAGAAAATGATCCAGTAGGCAATACTTCAATTTTGTAGAAACTTATAAGGCTTAGTAATGGGTTCCCACTCAGCTCTACACCAAAAGCCATGCCCTTGCATATTTAATTTTGAATAAAGGACTTTTTTTCTTCCTCTCTCCCCTTTCTTACTAGATCCAGATCTTTTCCAAATGAAATTTTAGTGAAAGCCAGTACATCCCTGTGAACTGTTTCTCCCTCACCAAGACATCAGACTTCCAGCCATCTCATCTGCAAATGTCTGTGAGTATATGGCAAAAAAGGCAGCACAACAGTATAATTAGCTCACTGATAGTGGATGATAGAAGCAGCATGGACTGACCACGACTCTGAGATGTATCATGAATGACTTGTGTTTCAGACTGCAAGGAACGGAGAGTTTAACTTTTCTTTTGGAGAAGTACCAGGTGAAGCTGGGTGAAGCCACAGCTTAGGGACTCCCTGAGAAGCGCACAGGAGTTCAGTACATGCTGCGTAGGCACCAAACCAAGCACACAATTTACATCCCCTGGCAGTGCAAAGCAACCAGTTACTACAGTCCAGTACACAGATATGAGTCCATAACCTTGGAGAATTGGATTGGATCCGTTTATTTAATTTCAGCCTAATTAAGTGGCAGTGCATAGTCACAAGCAGGTGAAAAATAGTTGCCAGATGAAGAGTCCAGCAGGTCTGAAAGCCACTGTCAGTTAACCATGCAGGACAAGCACTTTTGCAGTTGCACAAACAGTTAGAACAATATGCATGTTTCCCCCCCACTTTTATCAAATTCAGCTGTTGACAAGGCCAACAGAGGGAGGGGAATGAGAGGGCAATGAGCTTCTCAGCCACTTGGGCGGGTGGAGGAAGGGCCCTTTCCTAAAGGTGATACATTTGGGTTACTGGACAGAACACATGTTCTGTGCATGAGCTGTCTGCATGGAGCTACCTGACTGCTTAAGATTGAAATTGATGATAAGAGTGTACAGTTTGACCTATAATAATTTCTTTTTCTGGGTGTCTAAAGGACTAACTGGGTCTTTTCCCAGTTGAGAAGCTGCAGGTGAGCTGGGAATCACTTGAGAGAGATTCAGCTGTTCCTGAAGTTCCATCACTCTCTGTACAGAGGACAATCCCTGCAGAGAAACCAGAGTGGGAGCCTGCACAGATGTAGAGAATTGCCCCAAAACTATGTGTGTGCATCCACTATCTCAAAACACACACACACACACACACACACACGTCTTTTTTTGCCTTAAATTTAGCAAAGTGCAAGTGTCCTGAAATGCACTTCATATGATGTGAAGGATAAAAATGTCTCTGTCTTGCTTGTGCGAGTGAAATGCTAATGCGGGCAGGTGATTCATCAGTGGATGAAATGAGATTTTCGAGTTGTTTTAAAATGATGAGATAGTTTTCAGAGCTCATGCAGTTTGTTCCTAGATACACGATTTATTAATGTATTTGTCAAATAATGTATTTGACAAGTTTTAAAAACATTTCTGGCTAATTGCTTTTATAGCTCATCAATCTTAGAAGGGGAATAGCAAGATAAGATTGTATTTTACAATTTGTATTTTTCTGGTCTCTCTCTTGTCATGGCCCTGTGAAAGGGATGGCAGTGTAAACACCGGATCCATATCTCCCCATGATTTTTCTTTGGTTTACTGTTAATTTTCTTTCTTCAAGCTAGACTCAACCTTGCAAGTGAAACTAGACAAGGAGATTGGCCTGTTTCAGACTTCAATTTACAGGTTCATAATTGATTGGTGTATCATGATTGCTTTCAGCACCATGGGACTTTTTAACAGGACTTCGCCTGATCTTTTGTTTTGATTTCACTCTAAACTATAGCTATGTTTCCATCTATTCCTCACTGGGTCCCATTCAGAAATATCATTTTCAGGATTACATTTTTCTATTAAAGGCTTGATTGAAAGATGGATTCAGGGCTCAGACACGTGCTCACTTAACAAGGCAGATGCAGCGATTTCCTCAAGCTGTTTGTGACCACCTGCTTGTCAGACACTACCCCACCAAGGAGTGGCGTTTGGTGGCTGCTTCAGTGCAAAGTCCTGTGGCTTAGTTAAATTCCCTGGGTATGTTCTCTTCCATCTGCAGATGGCTAAGCCTCAAACAGGCACTTAAGGCCCACTGACATAGACTGGAATTATTAATGTTCTGAGCAGTTTTCCCAACTGAGACCAGAGCTTCCAGTCCTGTGACAAGATATGCCAGAAGATTTCTTCCAAGCCTGTCCCGGGCAGCCGCCGGGTTCTGCTCGGGCAGAGGAGCCTGCCAGCTCCGGTGCTGGTGCAGGACCAGGGGCTCGGGCTGAGCACACACATCCCCTCCCATGTGCTGATGCTCATTGCCAGGCCCAGCTGCTTTTTACTGCCCCTCTGCCAACGACTGCTGCCCTGTAACTCTGCAGTGTGCCTCTTCCCTCTGCTCTCTGGGCAAAATCAGGCAGACAGCTTAACCACCTGCTTAAACTATTTAAACCTAATGCAGTTTTAAAGCCATAAAAGCCTAGCAGAAAACCAGGGAGAAGTCTTGGAGTCCATTCTGCTGAATTAATGTGGGGAAATTTCTGACACTGGACTGGTAACCGGGAAAAGTAAAGCACTGATGCCTTAAACCACAGTAATGGTTTGTTAACTGATATTGTGGGTTCACAACCACTTCTCTGGGACTACTGTGGTGGGGAAGAGAGAGATGGGTTACACTCAGATGTAAATCTCTGCAAGATCAGCATGTACACACCCTTCACAAACCTGCTCATGCAGCTTGCATATAAGCCTACAAGGAATTGCTGATTCAGGTTTTTCTTAATAACAAAAATACATTTTTTGGAGCTTAAGCTTTAGAACTTAATGCATTCTGCTAAACTATCTTTTATTACAAAATAAACCAGAACAACAGAGAAGACATAGCATGAGCCAGCACTGGGAAGACAGACTATTATATTGAGAGCAAGAGCCTGTGCATCTACATTGAATAAACTTAATTTCTGAGGTGTGCCTTACTCAGACCCAGCCCTGCAAATGTACTCCACCAGGCTTATTGACATGGGACAGAGACACTGCCTGATCCAGTCCTTACAGGTAAGATCCACCCATCCGCAAGAGCTGTTCTCCTTCCGCTCTTTCTTGGTATTGAAAAGTCTTTGCTAGGTCAAAAAATTCAACAGCTTTATTTGATTTGTGACATGGTATGGCGTTTTTGTTTTATATACATTTTAAAGTTATCTTTGTCTTCAGCTGAGGGTGATAAGCTGTGGTATTGTCACCTAAACAGCTCGGAAACACCAGCTACAGCAAGCAGGGTGAGCAGAGGCACTTCAGAAACTAATGAGAGTGGAGAGATCTGCATATTCAAAGCAGGAGCTGCACACACAAACTGAGCCACTGCCACCAATGGACGAGCTGATTGCTGTTTATTTGCAGGGGAGAGAAATGAGTTCTAACTGGCTGAGACACTTTTGTTATCGTGAAATGCATATTTGGCTACAGCAAATGACTTCAAATCAGAAAAGTGACATTTTTGTGCTGGCTGTTTATAAACAGGATGTAGTTAGTGTAAGGCACCCACAGCTGCAGTAACTGCAGATTTTCAAGGCCGGACTCAAATGTGTCACACTTTGTCATTAGTTTTTTCATATTTGCTATACCCAAGGCCTTGCAGTTTTATGGGGACCCAAGAAAATAACTTGACAGATCGGTTGGCACTTAATTTTGGATGACAGTTCATTGTCTTTGAGAGAGTTTGTATTTGCACCTGAAACTTTAATCACAGCATCGCAGGCCCAGTCCTGCTTTTGATAAAGTCAGTGTCAGTGTCATGGGCTTTGGTAAGTGCACAACTGAACTCGGTAAAACTGAAAACTGGGAAACCTCTTCAGTATTAAGAGTGAGTTTAGCTGAGATGAGGGTCAAATGTCAAAGCCTGTTGTTGACTGCCTGACCCCAGTGGGGTGGCATGTGGAAATGGGCAAGGAGAGGAGTAGCAATAAAATGATGGGGCAGCATCACAGGTACAGCTTTCTAGAAAGGCAGATTCAGCTTTAATCCAAAACTCACCCATCAGGTATCTTCCTAACACTGGTGATAAAGTTGGTGGGAGTGGCTTGAGGAAATCACAGAGAAAAGCTCTATTTTGTGTAAATGTGTAACAGTAATTCTTGTTTCTTACAAGAAAAACATTGTGGAGACAAGAGCAGTTTTCTGGGGGAAAAAAGAGGAAGATGTGGGACTACAGTACAGAAATCTGTAAGCAGTTGCTAGAAATTGTGCTCCCCACTGGTATACATAGAGTTTGCTTTCGACTCCAGGAATAACTAAAGCAACTTATCTTCTGTCAGCAGAACACATTCCTTTCCAACAGAAAATTGCAGTGAGTGGGCCATCCTCTTCATCATCCTTCAACTTCCCCTCTGTGCACAGCACTGAAAAGGCGAACTTTTCCTGGTTGTTTTGGTTTTTTTCCTTCCCTGTATCTGTCAGTGACAGTACCAATAAGTTTTGAAACAAAAGGACAATTTGCTACTTTAGAATTAGCACCATGACTACTCTTTGTATGGAAATAAGGTTATTCTGCTCTAACAAAATTGCTGAGCTGAATGCAGTCTGAAGTTCATGACCCTTGAAATGATGATTTATGGAACTTTCTTGCAAATTGCCTGTGTTAACGCAACATGTCATATATATCTATCATTAGACCTTTAAAAATAGTTTTATTTTGCAAGATTATTCTCATTTGTTGTAGATACTTTTGTTCTCTCAACACTTTCCCATAGGGGGCTTTCAATTTTACAATGCACTAGAAACCTCTGAAGTTGCTGCTTTCAGATAAATGCTTGGCAGTGTCCAGGCTCACTCCACCTGGGTGGGTGTTACAGTGGAAAGCCTTTCTTCTGTACTCCCACCAATTTACATACGGTCTCAGCTCTGGAAAGACGGGTCACATTGTCAAGATCTGCACCAAGATGTGACAGAAGAAGAGGTAAGAAGAAAAACTGCAACACTCCCTTTGTCTTCTTGTCTGTGCTCAATGTTAAACTTGTTACATGAGAAGACAAGAAAAATCAATGTGGGATCAAAGAATTAGGGGGAGATCATGGAGAATCAAGAAGCATTTTTCTTATGTAGGATTATAATATGAAAGGCAAAATTAAGTATGTGGAAACAAAAAGCGCTGGGGAACGGGAACAGTGCAATGTGGAATTCCCTCTGTGTCGTCTCCACTGCATTTCATTCATTGAAAGTGCTCAATATATGGCAAATATTTGATAGACCAGTGCCAGAGCAGTATTTTGTATATTCTGTGGATGGAAGTGTACTGGGAATCTGGTCAGCAGTATAATTGTTTATATTCATTATAAACAATCTGTGTTATTTGGCAACAAACCCTGCCTTTCTGAGTTGACTCTCGTTGCTGCTGAGATAGTTCCATCAGCTGGTTGTAATTTTACTTTGGGGGCAAGCAAAAGTACACTGTATTTCTTCCAAATTATCTGTGGGAAAAACATGAAGAATACACTAAAGGCCTCTTACTCTTGTGGGACCTCTTTTGGCCCTCTTTCAATAGTCTTTAAGGGCTATAAGAGGATGCAGAATAGGTTTAGTTTGTGTGTGTCTTGTAGCACTGTTACATACATCTACATCTTTCCTGGTTTTAATGCCCATCTACTTTCATCTTGAACAGTGATAGCAGTTAAAGTAGCAATGAAAATTGCTATTGAAGGTAGACACGGAACGGGGGAAAAGATCTTAGTGTGAAAAAGTTAACCCCTTATTTGGCTTAATGAAGCAAATAATGTAGAAGCCATTTTCTGAGCCTTCTACACAAGGCTGAGTTTATTGCAGATGACTAAGTATGGTTTTTGCAAGATGGGACCCTGTGTTTGCCCAGGTTACCCTGCACCTGAAGCACCTCCTTGTGCTTCCTGGAAGTATGCACTTGTGCTCCTGCCTAGAACAAGGGCAGCGTAAAAGATTTTCTATCAGACATTTGAAAGATTCCAAAGGATCCTCTACTATATGAGGAGGAACTGTATCTTTTGCCTTTTCTTTTTTTGTCTTCTAAAAGAGTAGCGAGAAGGCTGGACAATGAATTAGCCACGACTTCATGGTTAGGATCTTCCACCTCATAGTCTTGAGTCTGCTCAGAATGGGTCAAAGCAAGGACTCAAAACCTGACCTTTCACCTCCCACATATCTGTTCTAACTACTATGAGCCAGTCACTCAAAAGGAGATTTTTCTGTCACTCCTGAGCTGTTCCAATTTGTAGGAATAATTAAATGTTATTAAACTTAATGAGAGATGGATTATACAATCCAACAAGTTCGAGCATTCACCTTTGGTGTTGCTGATGCAGGTTTGAGCCTCTGCTCCAGTGACTCATCAGAGCGAACAGACACAGCTGGATGCTTGACCAACATTTTCCCGAGTCAAAAAAGAAACCCTAAACCAAAGTGTTTATTGAAGGAGGGCTAACCAGCTCTGAATGAGCCCTACCACAGCCTTGCTACTTCTCTGGCCACAGACCCAATCATACTCAAGCTAAACTACTACAAGAGCATGTCCCAGCTGTGTGTTTTCCAAGAGCGTTTCATCAGCGTGAGCAGCCTTAGTTCCTCTCCCATGCTGGCAGCCTCCACTGCGGGGGAATGTGTTTGTGCTCACACCTGTGCCTGGAGATCACAACTGCACAAGAACATGAAAGAAATTTTCCACGTACATTAGGTGCTTTAAAAAAATTCCTGTAATCTTCTGTTTCCCCTTCTTTCTCCCCTTGTCTATTTTTGCTAAGGCTATGCTTGTCATGCCTGTAGGCTTCAAAGGGAGGAAGACTCTTATTCTGAAAGTAGCTGTTTCTACTCGAGCAGCGCATTCATTTTGGCTGTGATCTTCCTCCAGGAAGGTGAGGCTCTGCTCTCAGCTTACACCCAGGCTATCCCGGCTCCACTGAGTTGACCCAAGGACATAATTTAGCTCTGTGTTGCTAGAGGCTGAGCTTTAGCTCTCCCTTAGGAAGTCTGACTCTCTCCCCATCTCCTGCTTTTGGAAAGTGCAGCAGGAGCTTCTCTAAATTTTGATTGGGCGATTTCATTTGTTCAGTACTTGAAGAGCAGGATTTATTTACTGAGGATTTAAATTTCTCTAAAGTGGAGAGAAACCAAATAGCACTGCTCTTTAAGCATGTCTCCACGTTTAGAAAGCATTGGATTACACTTTCCATTTGAAGCTTTTCTTCTTAAAAAATAACTCAGGCAGGCCTCCTGAGCCTTTCCTGGCACTGCCCCCCTCGTAACCCAATCCACCCCCGTGGAAGAGCACAGCTCGCTGCTCGCCAGGTGTGCAGGCAAGTTTGTCACATAAAAGACTTAAGGTATAACTGTTGGCAACGTGAGCTCTGAAAAAGCATTCAAAGAGAGCTTTATATGTATTTAACTATACGGTATGTGCTGTTTTGCTAATGGGATTCAGCATCTATATTTTACTGTAAATGCACCTTTTTCTCCATAAGCTATGAACGAGAAATTAACTTTACTGACTTTTTGGATGGCTTTTGATTAGAGATGGATCTCTTCCCACAGGCATCCTCTGATATCTTTCCTTCACCTGAATGCTATCTAAACTAGTAGGAGGCAACCACCAGATCTATTTGAATGAATTCTCTTGTTATTAAAGTGTCAGGCACTCAGCATTGTCTGACCCTGCAATCTAGAGGCCCAAAGTCTCTGCAGTCCTGGGAAATACTTCTGAAAAATAGTGATAACTAAGATGATAATAATTCTCAGCACTCCTGTAAAGCTTTTAATCCACTGATCTCAAGCAGATTCCAGCTCTTACTACTAGAGGAAAACTAAATATGTGGCATGAGGGATCCCATCATTTGAAGGAGGAAGCCTGCAGAACACTGCACTGGGCTCTTAGAAAGGACAATGGTCAATTGTTTTGCATAACACACTGATCTCACTACACTTAATGGCAAAATGACTTCAGTGGAGCCACAAACACAAACAAGTGTTGGGAGAAATAGTGTCACAGTCTCTGTATTCAAAATATGCCTTTTGGCACAAAGCACTGCACACTGTAATGCAGATGTTTGCTATCCATTGCTTATCTTGCATGTCAGACATTATTTTTGACTATCTTCTTTGTCTATCTAATTTCTATCCAATTTGAATAGGCACAGATAAAACTTTATAAAGAAATATTGCAAAAATACTCTGCAAATATTGTCATTGTTTCAAATTGATTTACTTGTATATCTGATTTTTTGTTTACATTTCACAGAAATTCAAGGAACCTTATTTTTTGGGCACCAGCATTCATAGCCTTCGAAGTGTCATTGAAGAGATTTTGGTGAAGAAAAAATTTGCATGTGTACACACTGATATTTGCTCTCGAGAAGTAGGCAAACATATCCAACTAGGAGTGGGACAGCTAATCATGTACCTATATGACAAACTGTAGCTAATCAATGTAATTAGAGAAACAGAGAAATTACAATCAATCCAAACTGCTAGGAATGTGGAAAAAAATCCTATTTTTGAAATAGGTTTGAGTAACAAACACTTCTGAAGCAGCTGTGATTTGCTTACGGATTTTCTACAAAGAGAAAGAAAAAGTGCATTTCCCTGATAAATGATATATTGTTAATTGTTCACTGAGTGCCATTCTCCCACCTACTTTAATGAACTCTGATACAGTGAATCTTAACACCAAATATAATGAAAGCAAATTTCCACCCTTAGTGCAGTGTGAATGGCACAATTGCTTTATTCTTTTATTCACAAAGTGTCAGTCATTCATTTCAGCTCCAGATCATTCAATAGAACTAAGATGTGCAGTGAATGTGATTCCAGTCATGTCATCCTGTTAGTGCAAAGTGATTCTCAATAGCACTTGACAGCACACTGCTGGATTGGCTCGGTGCATTAAAACAAACCAAATTATTCTGGTTTTATGTACATATCAGTACTTGTTGACATACTAGTAAATTGTTTTAATAGCCTGTACTTATGAAGGTGTATATCTTTGTAGTTAAATTCCAATACATTGTAAAGCATACTTTACACAGAAAACATTACTCTCTCAGGAAAACTGTAATCACAAAGTTTAGACTGAAAAAATACAGTCATGTATTTAAAACACACACTTGATCCAGTCTTTGAACAGCCATCATAAGCTAGATCTGTGTGACTGAATCAGGAGCGAGTGGCCCAAGATGCAGCTTTGGAGCAAGGGGGATATAATGTGCTGCAGTTACAGCCCAATTAAATGGTATTCTGCTTAGCTATTTGTGGCCAGAACTGCAGCCTTGATGAAAACCAAAGCAGGATGGTTTTTTTAACAAAATCCTCAAAAATAATTCCCTTTAAGCAGTTTTTCGATCAGATTTATATCTTAGGTCAAACGAAGGAGATGATGAATACTTCCCTCAGTTAATACCACCTTCATGTGAAAGGTGTGCATTGGCCTAGCAAAGCAATAAATAAATCCACAGTGATGAATACTGGCACTCTTTACTCCTTATTGCTGCCTTTGCTTTCAGCTCCATGCTGCCACGCCAACTCAGACATACAGAAAATACTCATATTATCTGTCCTGTTCGTGAAGGTTGACCAATTCCCTCTAAATTCATGGTGGTCCCTAGGGAGGAAATAATTCACCTCACTAACCTTTATGGACTTCAGTGCACAGATGACTTGCTGATGTTTTTAATTGGTTCAACTGTATGAGTGGTTGAATGGTTTGATGTGGTTTGTTACACTTGCTGCTTCTGTTATGAAATATCTAAACACCCTTGAAATCTTATTCTAATGCACGTCCAACCTCTCATCTACCCACACAGCTATACTGGCTTGTGGTTTTCAAAATTTGGTAGGAGAGGTCTTCCAGTTACCAGATGAGTTAAGATTCATTCACTGAGTCCAGATACTGGGGGGCAGCACACATTGCTGATGCCAGGCAGCAGCTTTACTTGGCACTAGTGGATCTCACTTATGCACCTATTCTTTGCCTGATTGCATTCACATCCACCTCTCTGTGGCACTTGGTGTCACCTCTCAAAATAGGTGAACCTTTGCCACTTAAGCATGTCATCTGAGTCCTTTCAGAGCAGAGGTAATTCCTAAAAAGCCCTAGAAAACTGGTGTCTTCAATTGGAATATATTTAGCATTAGAAATATACGAGCTACATCTGCTTTGGGAGTGAAAGAAGGGGATAGGGTGATGGAGCATTCCAAGAGTGCAAGTGGGTCATTTAGGGTTTCCTTTATTTTAATATTGCATAGTTTTTAGCAGGAGAACCACAGTCATGCTACAGACCTGCCTCCAAGGGAGACAGATGTGAAAATCCTACAGAAAGGATCTACAGGATGAAGCAATTCTCAGAATTATGAATTTTAGCTGCTAGCCCATTGGTGTGCTTTATTCTACAGCATTGGTTGGAAACTGCTGTAGGATCAGGGAAGAGCTATAGAGCTACAAATGTTTGTATTTTACAAGCACTGATGAAATGTGATTTAGATAGGCAAATCACAGTCATGCCTATGTAACTCACAGTATGAGTTTATTAAAAATAAAACAATAATACAAAGTACTCTGCAACTGCCAGGACACTGAAATCTGGAGATTTGAGGCGGTTTGCAAAACACCCACAAATGAAACCTGATAGATCGGTTGCAGTCCTTCAAATGATGGGCTCTCTCCTTCAGACCTCATGCATGCTTTATAAAATATCCTCAAACTGCTAATGGTACATCTGCAAAGTGAAACACTTCACTTTCCACACAGAAACTGTTCATTGGCTTCTAAAGTGCAGGAAGGCTGCAAAGACGCACTGTCACAATTAACAGCACAAAGGGAAAATGGGATCTGTTTACATTATCACTGATTAAACAATACTATCTACAATACTACTATCTATCAATATTTTTTGTGATGAGAACTATATAGACAATGATAGTGGCAGAAGTGCAATGGATAGATTCACTTCTGCAAGAAAGAACCCAGACCCTACACAGCTCCTCTCCTACTAAAAGCACAGATTATTAGGCATCTGCAGTTCTTGTATGTGTGAGATAAGTGGGTACACGGGCCAATGGAAATACTATATTTGCATTAATATATTACTCTTGCTATAGAACAGTTGTGGCAGGAATATTATTACTTTTTCCCCCCTTTACAGTAAGTGTTATGTTTTATAACACTTGTTCTTTGAAGAATACCTAACTGATTTGGCTTTGCCCTTATTTCAGTTTATCAAAGGCTGGAAATCGTTCCCACTGAAATCAGTGCATTTTAATTTTGACTTGAGCAGCATCAGGGTGCAGCTCCAGCACACTCTGCTTGAAGAATATATTTATCCAGTTTTTGCAGTTCAGTAAATACTATTGATCTCCTCTGCATAAAGCATGTGGCTAGCTAAGGGGTGCTCATCTCCATTTGAAATGAGCATGTTCTATTGGCTAAACTGTTTAAAGGGTAATATATCAAAGATGTCAAAAGTATACTTAGCAATACCAGAGATTTTACAAATTTCTCTTTTTTTTTAAAAAAAAAAAAAAAGCCTGCATATACTGTAACACCAGCAATCCGAACATCAACTGCTGCATACCAGACTGCTCCCCCTTGAGCAAAGTGATGGGAGGGGGGAGACTGAGGGAAAAGGGACTATCAGGGTTTGGCACAGGGGGAATCACATATCCTCAGGATGCTTCTGGTCTGTTCGTTTAGACATGGATATGCTTCTGGCTCTGGAAGTAATGGCTTATTTTGATCACTAAGCTTCTTCAGCAGTCAACTCCCACCTCTAACCCTCCAAGTCTGCACATTTTGCATTGCAAGGATGTGCTTTGGCTGAAAGGAAGGAGGGAGGCACTGGCAGCCGGGAGCACCTCGTGCAGGCAGGCTGGAACAAACCACTGGAGGCAGTAGAGAATGTGTGCCCAGAACTGTGACTTCTTAAAAATCAGGATGAAAAAATTCAAAATAAATGCAAAAAAAAAATCCTCCATATTTCCATATAAAAATCCACTCAATATATCATTAAAGTAATAGCCTCAATAATCATGGAGTCAGGCAGTTTTTATATCCAGGACTGAATTACAACCCACTATTAAAAATTTCTGGAGTGGAACCAACCCCAAAGCTCTGACCTACTGTTAATAACACAGCATCAGCCTGCCTGAAAATATTATTCCATCCTACTGCCACACACAAATCATACAACAGAGAAGCTGTTCACATGAAAACAAAGCCTAGGAGCAACCTGCTTCTCGCATCCATTTCTATTGTCTTTAGTACTGGGTTATTTTGTTTGCTTTAATGTTCACTAAAGCTGTTACAAATTATTTGGGTGTTCAAGTTCTCTTGGTTCCTAAGTGATGTTAGGGGAAATTAGTCACTCTTCACATGAGTGATGAAGACAAATGATGGGACTCATGTCACATGACTTCAGCCATAGGCATTTGGACTGATACATCCAGTCGAAGGAATTTTACAGACATACAGATCCCAGTCCTGGTAGAAGGGATGAGATGCCCTGAGCACATACCACTGGTTGCTACTATCCCTCTCCTGGAGGAAATGGCTCTCTCAGGTCAGGCGGCACAGCTACACGTAGGATTTGGAGAACCTCCAAATTTATTCCTATCGAAGTGAACCAGGTTAACTTGAAAAGTTTCACTTAAGGAGGTATCAGGCTCTTTCTGCTGCAGATGGTAGAACGCTACAGAAACAAAGATACTATAGGAGACTGAAGATCCTAGTGAAATATGGCACTGCTCTTCTTGGTAAAACAGGTAGAAAACCTCACTGATGATTTTAATTTCCTTACCATCCCTGTGAACTGAAGAAAGCTCTCTTTTATCTGTGGTCAGCATAAATGCTTTCCTCTTTTTTTCTTCATTTTTCTAATTAGCGTATTTTTACAATCCGTTAATTCTAACTTGTGAGTTTGTTGTATTGTAACTCCACAAAATCAGCAATAGTTACTTTCTATTGCATTCACTACAGAACCGTGGATGGAGAATTTAACAAAGAGGAAAGGGATGTGGAAAAAAAAAAAGTTCTTTCTTATTTATTCCAGCTCGAGCCCTTCCCAGGCAGGAAATGGAGATCTGGGCACTTTTTGGGGACAGCTTTAAGAGCACGCCAAGAACAATGTGATCAGTCTCTGCTGTGTGCATCATTCCTATGAAAACTGTAACATTCACTGTTGCAACAATGGAGGGGTTATGTAAAAACAATTATCAATTATCACAAATATTGAGATAACAGTTTCATAAATCAAAATGAAGCATGTCTCTGTGGCTCTGCTGTTTTCAATAGCCTTAGTAGCTTTTCAGAGAAAGACTATAGGGACACACACCAACAAGAGACTCCAAGCACAAAAATGACAAAATGCCTCCCAATTCAGCTGTGACCAGAAGAATGGGATGTTTCTGGGAGATCCTCATCCATGGCCAGATGTTTTCACCCCCATTACTGGGAAGCTTAGCAGCTTTCAGATGGCCTCTGCAAATCCCATGGTCGCTCTCAGGCTACTGGAGGATGACTTTAATTTGCATGTTAAAAGCAAGGCAGGCTGGCTTTATAGGCTGCTTTTCCGCAGTCCCCCCCAGTTTGCCCCACAGATAAGACCTTCCCTGCAGATGGCATGACAGAAGTGGGAATTTCTTCTCTGTTCACCACACAATCTACCAAGTGTCCGATACTTGTCTTGGCAAGTGCTAATGTACTAAACAGACATACACAGGTAAGTGCGTATTTGTGAATGTATGTATACATTCGTGGGGAAATTTTCATTCCGTCGCCGATCAGGCCTCCAGGGGAGCCTGGCCTCAGCACCTTTTCCCCTCAGTGAGCCGGAGAGCGTCCCAGGGCTACAAACATGCATCGCATACCTGCCTAGAATTAGCTCAAGGACCTGCATAATGCAGCTGGGAGTTGCACAAGCGCCTGGATGCGTTTCACTTCGGCGGCAAAAAAGCAGAAGAAACAAGTAGAGAGGTCAGTGGGCAGGACCCCGGGCAGAGCAGCAGCCCGGAGAGGGGCTGTGCCCACACAGGCAAACCTGGCCAAGGCAAAGGCCGAGCCAGTCGCGGCTCAACACAACGCCTTCATCTAACCGCGCTCACCCGCTAATAGGGCATTTACATTAATTGAACAGTTTGAAAAGCATTTGTGAAATATGGGTATTGACAAGGGAAAAAATAGAACCTGCTCTGTATGCCTCGTACCCACCTGAATTAGCAACTAATGAAAACAAATTGTATTTAAAGGATTTTAATATTAATTAAGTTAATGATGACATATTCCAAGTAGTACACTTAGAATCAGTCTGTAATAGCATGCTAACAGATGTTGGCATTTTTATTATTAATTATACATTTCATTATCATACGATGATTGTCAAACATCATTTGACAGCAGAAAAACGTATAAATGATTCACACGTTTTATATTGTAAAGATGATACTGTGCTTGATTTTATAATATGCTGACTTTAATATGCCAGATAAAAAATACTCTTTGTTTTAGCAGTCTGGAATACAGACAGCTTCTGCACAACACCAAAGACTGACTAATCTAATACGGGTTGAAGCTCTTAAAAAGAAACAAAATGAAACAGCTGTCACATTTGAAGGTGAAGCATGTATTTTAAGATTACCTCGAGTAGCAACAGAAGGTAAAAACTATCAATGTATATATTTAACAAGTATAGTTTGCCTCTGTCATTCATACGGTTATGAAACAAATGTGTTGGGAAATAATGGTGCTAACAACTTGCCGTTCAATCATGATAGAATTGGGGAACAATTTATGCAATATTTGCAGTGTGAGTGCATTTTACTTAGAATTTGTTTAAAATTCATAAAGTTTCATCTTTAAAATGAAGCACTGGAGTTATCTTATTGATTTCAAATCACATTACACGTATCTTCCAGAATGCAGTTTCAGCAAAGCCTGCTGTAGGTACAGTAAATATCTCCAAAAGAACATTTGGGAAGGAAGTTTAAATCTCCACTGCATGTCAGAGCAGACAGATCAGAGCTCTCCAAATCAAATACTGGTACACTTATCTTTATAATCACCCAGGATTTTGTTTTGCTTACTGTTTTCTAGCTCAGCATAATCTCTGTTCATTGAATAAATGTTAAATACTGTAAATGACAGTTCTCTGAAGGCTGTGTGAGTCTCTAGACATCATTCAATCTAATACAATCAAACAGCAGGAGCGTCGGAGAGAAAGGTGAGTCTGTGTCACAGTCAGCTTGATTTTTTAACAGGAAGGCTCATTTAGTAATTGTTAAACAAGACATAAACATCCTTGCCAAACTCCATCACTTCAAAAGGCATGATTGGTAAATGAAAATGGATCCAAATTACCCTCTTTCCTTCTGCAGGGCATGAAGTGCTCGGACACAGTAATAATTCTGTCTTCCTGTGTCCCTCACGCACACTTACCATTTCAGAATTAAGTTTTTTCAATGATCTCTTTCCCCTCTTTGTTCAAATTTCACAGTTAGACCATCCTTCCCATTCTGTATTAGCACAGTTCACAAGAAGGCTATTTCAGCTTCGTTTTCTAACACTTATCTGCTTAAAGTGCACATAATGTATGTCTGAAATATAGCCATTATCCAGAGCTCTGATTGTAGCAGGAGATTACTCTTAGCTGACTCACAGAAAATTGTTTAACCCTAAAAACCTGGGGTTTAGACACAGAAATGTTTTTGAAACTCTATCAGATTAAAACGTATCAGATTGATAGAATTAATTTTTTTTTTAACTAACCAAGGGACATTGTCTCACATAAAATACTGGATTTTTAAGGGCATGGAAACAGTGCTGGGGGAGTTCCTCAGCAAGGGGTCACTAAAATCACCAAAGGTGCAGAAGCTGCATCAGCTGGTCAACACCTTTTCAATTATTACTGTGCAAGGAGCTTAAACACTGAGTTTCTGTTTCTCATTGCTGTGAATATGCTCTCATCATTTCTCTTGCTTAGACAATGGCAAATGAACAGTCTTTTTCAAACAGTATTTTTCAAGAGCATGATGCTGAACCGCTGGGCTCCCAAGTGCCCCAAGGGCAATTTGATTTGTGGCACCCTTTTTCCTGACATCTGTGGTGAAACCCCCCACTCTTCTAGCAAAAGATTTGCTTAAGGCTGAGAATAAGCAGAAAAGAATATTTACACTGACATTTTCTAAGTTGTACCATTGCCTGAATGTTCTGCTTTTGGAGGATTACTCCTAGAGGATCTATTTAGGGTTGGTTCTGGTCTGCTCTTTTTATGTTTTATTTACCCTGTGCCTGTTTATTGTTTGCAAAATGCACTGAGCATGGAATCTCCAAGGGTCATTTTCCATTGCTGCCCTCTGCTGTATTACCAGCAATCTGTTCTCCAGCACGTGCAGAAACCAGGCATGATTCAAGGGCATAAAGAGAAATTTCCCAGCAGTTTGTGGGCACAGTTTTCTTGAATCATGTGTAATAATCTTCTTGGAAACATCTCAGGCCCTTCTCTGTTATTGGGCTCTTTCTTCTGTGTGGGTACCACCGCTGCTTCCTGGACATCCGTGTTTGACACACGATACCAGCCCTCCAGCCTGGCCTACAGACCATACTGGTGGCACACATCCAGTGATGATGTCTTGACCTAATTGCCCATAAGTGGTATTGAAATCCAGTGTGGAGTACATCAAGGTCTACTTTCATTTGACTTTCCATCAGGAGGAGGACTCTTATCGTAAGCAGTAACAAGGTTTATTCTTGAATTACTGAACCTCAGCTCTTCCAGGACCTGGGAGATTTCCAGCATAACCTATAAACTGGCTGAGGCTGAGTAAAAAAATTACAGTGAATTTATAGTGCACAAATTTAGCCTCTTGTTCTGTTTGTGATCTGTCAGTGAATAGTTTACAGCTTGTTTTGCTTCATTCATAATTCAGAATCTTTTGGTAAATAAGCCTGTACTTGCATGTGGTGAGTTTTTTGCAGGTCTTTGGGATATTCCAGTCTCAAGAGGTGTTGAAAAATTTTCATGAAGGCACAGGCCTTTCTTTTGAATAGGTGTCAGTTAGTCTCAGTATTAAGCTTGCTCATATTCAGCATTACACAAAAGTTTCTGCCTGCCTTTTTTTGTAGGGTAATGAGAAATTTTTCCTTAAAACATCATGAAGGCACAAACATACATTACAAAAGCAGACACCAAAGGAAAAAGAACCACAAAAAACCAAGGAAACCAATGGCCACTGCACTAAGATTTAACTGCAAATTTGAGTCAGAAGCAAGAAATCAGACTTGTAGCCTAAAGGCATTTCCTAGACTGAGGTTTCATCCTGTTGTGAATCCTATTGGACTACATCTTAACAGAAGAAATGCTTAGCTGTTCAGTGTAAACCCGAGTAGAGTAGAAAAACCCCCTCTTATTTTCCCTTCCCAAGCTAAATCATGTTCCTTACTACATAGACATAAATCCCATTGACAAAAGACTGAAAATCCTATTCACAAGAGCTTGGGCTGAGTGGGCAAACATATTTCAGTGCAAAAGTTATGTTCTCTAGTGACAGATGTGGCTGCACAAGCCAGGGTGATGCCAGACACCAGTCCCCAGCGAGCATGGCAATCCCAGAACCAGAATCCACATCAACTCACACTGAAACTGTTGGATAAGCAGATCCAATGCAAGAACTACTTCAGCTCTTCCCAGGCTCCTTTCTCATTCTCTCCTTCCTTTAGCAGAACCTCCAATATGAATGCTTAAAATATGCCATAAGAGAAAAGCAACTAAAAACATACAGCTTGTTGTCTGCTCTTGGTTGTACAATGCAGTAATTGTCTTATCACTAGATTTTATTAATATTAATACCCTAAATGCATCCTTCCCAAGTAGGTACAGACCCCCTAAGTATTCCTGGTTTGCCACTGTATTCTTTATGCAAAAGATACTGTCATTGGTCAAAATGATTACTCCAAGTTTTTAAATTTTACAGTGAATCAGGGAATAATCTACTCTTGTTTTGCTGTACTTGAATTCTACCTTAACAACAAGCTGGACAAAAGACAGCTGGGTGTAGAATGTACTGAGTTGGAAGGGACCCATCGGGATCCTCAAGTCCAGCTCCTGGCCCTGTGCAGGACACCCCAGGAATCACACCATGTGCCTCAGAGTGCTGTCCAAACACTCCTTGAGCTCAGGCAGACTTGGTGCTGTGCCCACTGCCCTGGGGAGCCTGTTCAGCGCCCAGCCACCCTCTGGGTCAAGAACCCTTGCCTGATATCCAACCTAAACCTCCCCTGAGTCAGCTTCAGGCCATTCCCTCGGGTCCTGTCACTGGTCACGACCAGTGAAGGGATCTGTTCTTGCCCCTCCAGTTCCAGCCGTGAAGATGCTGAAGACCACAATGAGGCCATCTCAAAGCCTGTGCATCTCTTAAGCTGCATTTAGATGTCACTTCAGGTTTATTTCAAAGACAAGCAGAATACTTAAATGATACAGACTTTGTGATGGCTCTTTATACAGAACAAATTCTATCTATCTCGAGCAAACTAATTTATGTAGATATCTGTGGAAAGAAAGACAGAAGACGCTGGAACATTGTCAAAGAAAAATCCTGTTAAAAAAAAGCTGATGGAGGCTAATGCAAGTATTAAAAGCAATTATCCAAATGTTTCTGTATTTGCTCAGCTGTAAAGTTAGCAGAAAGATTGGTATGAAACTCAAGTAAAGCTTTAGAAATGTTTTAATGACATATAAACCAAGAAATTTTCAAATGATCACTATCCAGATGGTGCAATGCTTTGGAACATGGTGGAAGTAGTTCATCACAAGACGCTACCATCCATCCTGGCTCTGCACCATCTGCATTCATGAAACTCAACCGGAGCGCTCCTCCTGACTCACTAACCTGCTGCCAGGCACCCGTGCTTACGGCAACTGGGATGAATTATCAATTGCATTTAGAAAGCCTTTTTGGCTTCCTCAAAAAAATATTCTGCAAATACCAAAATGCCTACAATGAATTAACAGGAATAAGTCACACTGTACATGGCTAAGATGGCTGGGAATTCTAGATGATCCTGAGTTACAGTTAAACCTGACTGAACGTTGCATTGAGCTCATGGCAAGCCCGGGTCCAGTTCTTGCTCCAGATACATATAATTAGGTGGTTTCATACATTTTCCTCTCTCTCACACACATATGCAACAGAATCAGCTGATTGCTGTTCAGAGACCTGGGAACTGTATGTTTGCTGATGCTGATATACATTTCAGAGCTGGAGGACAGAGACTAAATGAGCAGATTAGGTTTTTAGATGTGCCTTGGAAATGGACTCTGACCTGAATTCACTTTTTGCTTGAGATTATTTTATTTACCTTTGTAGCCTACCATGAACAACGAGCAAATGTGGTATTTCAAATACTCCATTCACTCTAAAGGTAGATTTACAGAAAAACTTCAATTTTACACAGAAAAGGAATGCTTCAACAATAATGACAAAAATACTATTTGAACAAGAATTACAAGAACTTTACACTATCCGCAAGACTTTTTAAATTTGGAAACTAAATTCACAGACTGAGTATTTCTTTAAGATTAAGAGTCCTTTTGCTGTGCTAACATTTTTCCTTCTGTGCTGTTGCAAACACTCTCCCACTCCTTTATCTGACTGATATGGTAATAACAGGTCCTAGGGCCATATGTTCAAATACATTAGAATTCATGATGGCTTTGTTCTAGTTTCTTAGTTCTTATTAAGGCTGACAATCTTCAAGGAAAATGAGCTTTACCAGCACAACTTCCTCAACATTGTAAAATATGAACATATACAAATACAGTGCTTGACTGCACAAGTGTTTGTATATCTGCACCTACTCCTGGTCATACTGGGAACAGCTGCCTTGCCTTCAAAGGAATCTCCTGGCAATGAAATTTACTGGTATGAGCAAGAATTTCCAGGATAAGGCCCTAGATATGTGTAGATATGGGTGAAAACAAAACTTTGTCTGGAGATAAGAGGACCAGAGTCACATGTGCAAGCTGGCACATGCATTCTGAAAGCGAGAAATCCTAACCCGGGCTTGATCCTGCCCACCTGCAGCCCAGCTACTCCAACCATTCCCCTTGGCCAGAGCCCTGTGGGCAGCCTGGGGCAGCCCTTCCGACCTAAAGGTGTGCCTTTGTGGAGTGATACTGAAGGTCACACAGATCTCAGCAGCACCTGCATGTTAACTAGGAGGAGGTTGATAATATTTTCAGGGTACGTAAAATTTACAGATATGCAGTCTCAGAGGGAATTAAACTATTCGGAAAGTCAGATCATGTTGTAAAATAGTTTGGCCAAAAGAGTAAAATCAGAGAAGTATAAATGTTATCCACTGACATTTTCTAGGTGAAATATTTTGACTTTTTGTTCCAAAATGACATTGCATTTTGAAACTGACAGACCCATTTGGTTTTTGGGATGAAAAAACCCCATAAATAACCCTCTTAGAAAATAAGGTTCTTTGTCTCAGGTCAGGCAAAATGTTTTGTGTCAGCTGAGACTGACATTTAAATATAATTTTTCCAGGCTAGACATGAGCAGAAAAATCCAGCTCTAATCTTGACACATCCTGGTAAATGTATAAAACTGAACAATTGTTTCCAAATATGTACACTGTTGGGAAAAGCAGCAATTGTTGCTTCAGCTTTCAAGCAAGGATGTAGTTGTTGAATCGGGTTACTTGAAAAGCACCCACCATTCAGTTTTGGTAAAAGCTCTTTCCAATTAACAAAACAGATGTGTTTGGGATTACAAAAAACAACCACAGACTTCCTTAGAGCTTGTCTAGTCATAAATATGCCATTAGACATGCAAAGATTTTCACCTCTCCTCGCATAAGATGTTCCAAGGTTCTCCTGGCCAGCCTTCAGGAGCCAGGATCCTGTTTTATGAAGTTAAACTGCTTTAGTCTGTGACCTTTAAGATTAACTGTTCGGGGATTTTCTTCTCACACATATTTTTAATCTGTTATCCAATTCGTGCAATTGTTTTAGAGCAACTATGCTTGTGAAATGCACTTTGTAGAGCTTGAAAAAAGAAATAAAGTGCTAAGGAAGGCTTCTTATTTATACAGCAAGGCTGTGTATTACATTTGCATAATATGATATCAGAAGAAATAAATGGCACCAGAAATAAGTGTATGGAGGGAAGTGCTAATGAGCTGTGCAGAACAGGGAAAGACAGTATTTTTTCACAGAGGATATGGATCTACATTTTGGGAGAAGGGAAAGTCATAGAATTTTTCTCTAATGAAAACCTGAACAAAGAGATATTGGATCACATTTCCCCCCCCGAATTTGTTAGGTTGTTTACAGATGTAATTCTGAATATTAATAAAACATGCATACTAAGTTGTGCAGCCAGAAAACATGCACAGCGGAACACGGTATTGCAGAGGCAGTTTAATGTGCTAGCTGTGCTCCACCAACATTTTGTAGAACAGTGAATGTACCTGAAAAAGTCAAAGACACAGGTGCGTATGTAAACACTCAAGCATGAGAAAAATATATCACTGAACAGGGTTCGCCCATGGAAAAGGGAGGGAACTTAGAGCTGAGGAAACAGAGCCAGCTGGAATTGTCCTGCTCTGGGGAATCTCCAGGAGATGGTGGTTAAAGTACAACATGAGCCCAGGTTTGGCTCTGTGTTGTCACATCCTTCACCTGTGATTTCTTGACCCAATCAATCACTGTGCTGTGTACAGAAAGGTGAGAAAAGGGACCAAGTTCATGCATCTGTTCTTTTTTTTACCTCTTGAAAGAGGATATTCTCTCCTGATAAGCATGCCTCATTTTCTGCTTAAGTCAATGGCAGTTCTACTGTTGATGTCCATGGAAGCAGAAGTAGTTCCTGTGCTTTAGCAGCTGCCATCCTTTTCTCTGGCAAGATTGATCAGGGTTCCCTAGACTTCAAGACCCACTGATTGATGCTGCAGCAGAACAGCAAAGGGGTGAACAGGAGAAGGAAAGGCTGCACAGTTTACAATGAACACACCTCTAAGGTGTCCTTCTTCTTAAAAGTCTTCTATATGCAAATGCAGAAAACCAAAAGGATGTTAAAACACCTCCTCATCGAACCCAGCTGCCAGTTGCACTGCTCAGAGAAAAGCTAGAAAATATTTCTTAAAAAACAGCTACCACCACAACACTGATTCACTGCATGGATTTTCTTGGGCAAACACATTCACCGAAGAAACAAAACAACACCAAAGCCCAAACCAACAAGCTGTCCTCTCAATTTACAACCCTTTTACAATACCTTCTATTATTGATGGGACATGACTTTTTTTATTTTTTATTTTTTGTTGACATTGCACAGAGATGACTGCATAGTGCACAGCCAGTCACTGCATCTGGTGGATAATTTTATATCCTGCTCAGATGCTGCAGTATATATGGCTCCATGGTGAGTACATCCAATAGACTTTTTTCTTCAATGGGGTTATAAATACAAGCAAAAGCAAAGTACTGCACATAAGGTGCCTATATATTGCTTTAGTGAAGAGTGAAAGATGCTGTGGATTTTGGCTGCGTGGATTCATTCTGTCTTACGGCATACTGAATAAATTGATATCTTTGTTCATGGGAAGGTGAATTACTCTGTGGCCAGTGTGTTCCAAAAATATTTTCTGAGGCATTCTCTAAGGCAACTGTCTAACTACAGTGCTTTTTGTCCTGCTATCACTATGGGCTGGGAGGTGGTTATAACAAACCTTATATCTGCCACTTCCTTCTGGTTTCTCCTGGTGACATTTTGGAAAGAAGTTCCCTGGTACGTGTTAAGCCTGATGGAGAAAGATTTTGGAACTTTCCAGCTTCAGAGTTTAGAGTTGTCACTGTCATTCCTAGCACTGGCATAATGGCCATTTTGCATATTTTGGAGTGGTGCTAGGTCAGGCAAGACCTAGACAAAACTGCGTGAGGAAAACAGTAAATTGTTGCTTAGTTCAAACTCTCTGTCAAGGGGTACTTCTGGAGTCTCGGGAAAATTCTGAAAAGAGAAAACCTCCTCAAAACATGTATCTTTTCCTAAAAAGCCAGAGGTACAGAAATGCAACACTGCAGCCTTTGGCCTATCGCAGTAATACCGTGGGGTCTTCTGCAAGAAGCAAGTAGCAAATCTTGTTGCTCACTTACATTTTCATGACTTGTTTTTACAAAAAGTCAGGCAGCCTAGGTATGTCATAATGTAACAGGCCAGCTTGGGTTTGGAAAAGTGCCTGACATAACGAATGTGAAAATTGTCTCAAGTCTAAACCTACAGAAGAGTACTTTATTCCTCAAGTGGTCCCAGTAAACTCTCCACAGACCCCTGTGAAGGCAGTGTTACCCAGTTACACTAAATTTCACAACATTGTCCTCAATCTGGAGTGCCAACAACCAAGAAGGTGGCAAGGCAACAGTCTGTAAGACAGCAGAATCTTTAGTAGTAGCTGAATATAGTGAAGTTTTCAGATGCTTTTGATTTACAGCACAGAAAGAAAACAATTCTACTGCAGTATTGGGGAGGAAGTTGTACTCTTGTTACTAAACTTGTGAAAAATACTCATTTGCTTTTGAAGAGGCATCTGAGATTTCCTTTCCTGGTCAGAACTGAGAAGTCTTCTGGGTTTTGTTTTCCATCCAAGCTTAAGACTTACATTTTACGACTCTGACTTACACAGCGAGGTTTGTCTATAAACAAACCTTTAGGCTGTGGTGTACTTCTGAAGAGTGCCTAAACACATCTTTGGGAAATCAGTGTGCAGAGAGAGAGAAGGGATAGATCCTATCTGTCCCTGGATTGGACCTGAATCTGCTCTGAATCACCACACAGCAAGGCTGGAAGGATTCCATGTTGGTGTAGCATCAAATGGGTGTGCACGTCTTCTCCGAGGGCTGCAGCAGGACACAGAGATCCCAGCTCTGCTGCCTGGCCGAGCCGGCACACTCCTGCATCTCAGCACTGTGGAGTTAGGCCAGGCTGACAGAGCCTGGAGATGGTGTATCTCCACAGGCACAGCACCACAGCTGAACTGTGGAAGACCTCTGGTGTAACAGACCCAAGGCTGACCTGACAGGCCTGGGGTTCCCTGCACCATCTCCCCAGACACTGCCCTCCTGCAGGCAGCGCCCTCACTACGCTGCACTGAGCTGCTCATCAGAAAGCAGTAAGGGTTTGTTTAGCGTTTTCATTGTTTGCCTTGCAAGGTGAGTCTACAAGTTTCAGTTCTGAGAACGAAGGGAAATCAGACTTTGCTTTCAGCATGCTAGTCCACAATCCACAATATTTGTTATCTACTTTCTCAAGCACCGGTGTTTTGGCAACCAAAAAGTCTCAAAAAATGCAAAAAAACTCCCTTATACAGCAATCTGGGTTTAGCCAGAAAGCTTTGTCAACTCTGGCTCAGCAGTTAGTTATCCTGGTTAACTGGATCAATGGTGACAGCTGTAATTACTAGAGATGAGATTGCCTGCACTGTAATTACACCTCAATCTTCAGTGTGAGATGGACTGTAGGACACACACTGCAAATTCTCCCAATTACAAACAGGTTATGGAGAGCATAGCACTTCTGTGCTAATCATGTTTGTTATTATATAGAATGAAAAAAAATATGGCACCAGCTGAAAGAATTGTTAATCTGAAGCAGCTTTGCTGATTCAAAGGCATTAATCCACAAAGCTTTACCGCTACGTGGGTTTTCAAGATAACCACGCTATAGAAACACACAAGGGGTTTTTTTAACCTAAATAGTTACTAGCTATTCAGCACATTACAACCGCCAGGACTTGCTCCAATATTCATGTGCAGAACATTAATAAAACATCAGTGTTTATAAAAAAATTTTATCCTTTCAATACCATGCATTAAGTATAGGAACAATTCTTTAATTTTTTTTTAAGTCCAATGCAGTATGGAAGCACGCTGTGTCTGTAAAAACTTGTTCAAAGAACAAGGACTAAGAATAAGGAAACTATGTGTGTTCAACCTCTGATTTAGGTTTGATGACATCAGCAATGAATGTAACTCAAGAAAAAAAGTGTGTCTGAAGGTAAAAGGATGCTGAAACATTTATTTTCAAAACCAGGGAAACTATTAAAGGCAATTTTCTATTCTGCCTCACTAACTCAGCCTGCTCTGGTCATGGACTCTTGTTTTTGCTTTTCTTGAGAGAGAATAATATATTTCTTTAATTAGGTTTAAAAATGTTATCACTAATTTGAAACCACAGCTGCATACATGTATTAACAACTTCTGTTACCCACAAAGGCCACTGCACCTTGTTTTTATGCAGCTCTTATTCTAATCTAGTTCATTCTTCAGTGCCTAGAAACATCTATGATTCATGTTTGGGGGAGAGGGGAATGAGGGGAATAAACCAATATATCTTTTTCTCTCATTTTTTTTTAAAAAAACTCCCAAGGCTCAACTATGTCTGATATATTAAAGACCACGTAGGTTTAATGAAATCCATTTATGATTTTATGAGTAAAATCTGTCCCTGAGCACCACTTAAGCTCACACATATGCCATCACAACAGAACTGAAGTGGCATGTTCGTGGGGAAGAGGTCTTGCTCCTGTTCTTTGCAAAGGGGTAAATTTGAGTTTCTAGCATTGAAACCCGCAGTTTTACATTCATGCAGCCATCACATTCTCCTTTGCAAGTGCCAAGTGATGGCACTGCAGGGAAAGCGAGCACCATCTGTCTCCACTGCATGTGCTTTCCATGTGGTGCTTTACAGTGGGAAGGAAGAGTGGTCTTTGCAGGAGGCTGCTGCTCTTGCCGCTGCCTCTGCACCTCCTCTCCCGGCCTGGGGGAGCACAGGCACAGCTCTGACTGGCACAGCAAAGTCTCCACCCGTGCCAGGGCAAGGGCAGGTGCACAGTAACTCCCCACTATGCAACCGAGTGCCGAGAACCAAAGTGATTTCCTGCATCATCACATATCCCTGCATCCAGTGTACTGGCTTCTGGGGCTACTGGCAAACGCACAAACTGTTCCCAGAATTTTTTGGGGAAATAATCTGTATTTTTTTGCACAAGTAAGAATTTTCAAAAAAATGTAGCAAATCATGAGGGGAAAAGGGACAGGTAAGCCTTATAGCTCAGCTCAAACCTGGTTTGAATCTCTTTAAACCACCACCAGTATAGTAACAATCCCCAGCAGAATTTACCTGTTCTAAATAGATATTAAAAGTAAATGTTCGGATATCATATAGTCTGCATAAAAATTATATATGACTACTTCCTTTCACTCATTTTTCTGTGTATAACTTGCAATTACCTTTTTCAACAGTTTGATTCAAACTACAAAACATTATGGAAGATTTTTGAATTAAAATTACATTATCTTATCAGGCACTGTTACTGAGCCTTATATGATACAAGCTATTGGGGGTATTTAATTTATTTAAGCTATGATTTCCCTAATGATACAAATAGGTTAATCCACTGTTGTCTATTGTGAAAAGTTTGGTATTGGATTTCAAAATGAGTCAACGAAATCCTGATTAAAAGAAAATGCTTAAGCATACATTCAACCTTAAGCATGTGATTCCATTGAAATGAATGGTTCTACTTAGGTATTCAAAGGTAAGCATGTGCTTACTGCTTTGCTGAGTTGGGGCCTCAGACATTTCCAGAGATTTTAATATCACATTTGCAAACCAGATGGTAGTGCCTTAGTTTAGTAACAATGGAGCAAAGTGTCCTTCGTTTATACTTTAATCTCAGAAAATGAGATCAAGACATTTTCAGCAACTAGTTGATTGATACTATGTGAAAGCTGAACAACCTTGTTAATTAGGCAGTCCTGCTGGAGTGTCTGAAGTGCACGGCAAACCATAATTAAAATATACCATTACAGTGATCTGTGGAGGCAACCTGCTTTAACCCTGCCCGAAGGACTGGCTCTCCTGAAGGTGCACTGCGGCATTAGAGGGGCAGACAAAAGAGCGCTGCCATGTGATCCAGCTACAGAGGTTAGCAGCTTTCAGCTTCATAAAAGGATTAATCAGACTGGAAAACCCAGGACAAAAACTGGCTCTCTCCAGCTAAAGATCTGAGTATTCATCAGCTACATTCCATTTTGTTTGTTTGGATCCCCAGTTCACAAACACAAACAAAGAAAGTAACTTTGTGGACTCCACAAGGCTCCCGCTAAAGCCTTGTCAAGAGATGCTTTTTGTCACAGCAGAAAGACATGGGTGGCTGATGAAAGTTTCTCATCTGCACTGGCCCTCGGCAATGAATATTCAAGAGATGCTTACCTTACCAAGGGGACAAAACCTTCAAGGAAATTGGAAGGGGCAAAGGAGAGGGAAGAGGGTCAAGTTCATACAATAACTTATCTTGTAGAGGCTGAATTGGTTGAGACCGTCCTGAAATTGCTTCATTACCACTGCAGTGAGAACTGCAACAGGAAACTTCAGCAAACCAACTGCTTAAGATAAGTTTTCCACAGCTACTTAGTAACTTGCTTGGTTTGCAGATCACATTCTGAATTTTCAACTCGCTCAGCAAGCTTAGAACAAAACTCACAGATGGATGGACTATTTTGATGCAATTAACTGCATATTTAGATATACTTGTTGTATGCTTCTGGACTCTGTATAGACATGTTTCGTTTAAAATAACATTGAGACAATTGATGTTTCCATAGTTTTAATTACTGTTGCAATTTGTATCCACTTTCTGGTCTTTGGAGGCTGATTTTGGCTTGGATGTTTGTTTTGTCTTTATTCAGAGACACTGTGCAATAGAAAATATCCTTCCCGGAGATGGCAAAATGTGATGTAAAATAAACATCTCAGTCAAAACTCTGAATATTGTAAAAGCCAGAAAGTGTTAAAAAGCTGAGATTGCATATTATAAACCCCCTATATGTCGCTAAGTTTAACTCAGAAAATCTTTCTCTACAGCAATATCAGTCTCCCTGTAGATAATATTGTTTCTAATTCATTACATAGCAGCATTCAAAACACAGTTTATTTCAAAAACTGCAAAAGCAAAACAATGGAAGCAAGTTAAAACCCTATTATTTATTTAAAAGTGGTAAAGAATGTGTCTTAAGTTATACAAAATTACCATATTTTTATTGGTTTTGAGCTCCGGGAGGAAATGTGTATGCAATTATAGTATGTCTTCTGCATCTGTCTGCTGAGTTTATAGTAAGAATAAATCGTGGTTAATCATGTACAGTCTTGTATTTGCTCATAACCACAACAGTGATATGTATGCATGGAGCATCCTGCTGTTTGTTATTGCATTTTTCCTAATTCATATAGTATTTCATGTTTTGCTACTGACAACATAAAGCTTTCAGTCTTGCATATATTAAATACAATCACATTATTAAAGTGACCAAAGTTGCCAAACCTTGCTGATTATCATAATGTACATAGAGATCAATGTATTTGCACAGCTTTGGAGGGGGGTGTGTGTGTTTGTGTGTTACGTAAATAGTAATGAATATTAAACATGCCTGCTGATAATACAGCCCAAAATAGGAAAGAGTTTTCTTATTTACAGTTTGACATTTGTGGGTTTTTGTCTCAATTTTCAAGTGTGGATTTTTGTAACTAACCTTGCATTCAGTGAGGAAAATTCCCTTAGGCACTATCTGTTCTCAGGCTGACTCACCTTTGTGGTTAATTTTTTTTCCCCATGCCCATACCTTTCCAATATCTCTGATAGTTTTAGTCTGAACAGTTGAAAAGCCTGTCTTTTAAAAAATCAAAACTAAAAGGCAAAATTTAAATTCTCTGCTCATAAAATGATTACATTAAATGTTGCCTTTGCAGTATTAAAACACAGCAGACGTGGTACTCTTTGAATCCAGACTACGTGAAGAGCCAGGCCACCCACCAGGTGAGAGCTCCTCTAGCTCTTGGGTAGGTAGTGGGAAGGACATGGCAACCTTTCCATGATCTGAGATGAGGAGATCCTAGTTTTAATTATTCATTACTTGGATATATCCTGGGAGATTAGTACTTGTGACTATACCTTGTCACAGAACTGTCTAGACAGAATGTATCGCTACCACTAACACTGTTCTGCTACATCAAAAAGACCAATAATAATGGAATTATAGATCTGACTTGATGCACATTTTGATTTTTGGCTTGGAGTCGGTATATACAGAATAACAGTACTCAGTTCCCTGGGCCTAAACCCACAAGACCAGAGAGGGGCCATGAGATCCACTCAGTTTCAGAGGCACTTTTCTGCGTCTATGGATACACTCAAAATACAAACCCCCTCACTGCACAGAAATACCAGATGCAGAGAAAACACTTTTCTAATGACTGAATTTGCACTTCTCAATTTTTTTTAGGATATATTTAGATTAAGAATTAATATTCCAATTGGTTGATTTGCAGGGAGTTCTGCATGGTATTTAGACGCTAATTACTGCACAATTAGAGGGCTAAGGTCAGACACATCTTCCAGTAATGGAGCAGGGAAATTTACAGTGTTAAAATATCAAAATTATCTACAAATACAGATACGAGAAGGTTTTTAAAAAGACTACCACACATGAGTTTCTGCAGTTCAGGGGCCAAACTTTGCTCTGGTTAATTATACTTAAGCCAAAGGGAGCAAGATTTGACTGTAACGACTACCAAGCAGAGCAATGCAGGTTACATGTTTCCTCCCACTGAGAGCCAGCAGGCACACATTTGGGTTTTGGCACTTGCTCTGTCTCTCACTCCCTTCTCTGGCCAAACACCACATGTGCCCATTCAGAATGTTTCACTACCACACGCTAGACCTGCATGTTCCTTACTGAAACATTCAAGGAGAAATTACTGTGTAACTCGAGCTAATGGCGTATCTATGATGTCTTATGTCCTGCTCTGAGATCCGGGTGGAGGAGAAGAATTTCTACGTTAAGGAATGCTGGCATCAGAAGGCGAACCAACCAGAAAGCATTCAAGATCTGGGTGCACAGGCAGGGCACAATCTGTTTTATTACCACCACACCGTATGATCAGAACCCTTGTAAAGGCAGGCTACTGGAAATGCACAGATTTTTGTTCTTCAAAAACAAAGAGGTACTCAAACGAAGAGGTAACTCAAGTTCTTTCCTAGTCTGAAGCATCTAAAACCTGTCCTCCTTTAGGAACAGGGGTTTTATTTTCTTCCCACTAACAGGCTAGTCCAAAGGTGCTACTATTTTGCATTCAATGCTGCTGAAATTATATCTAAACTGGAAAGCCAATGAAATTATATTGGAAGAAATACAGTTGGGGTTTTTTTGTCTTTAGCCAGGAAAGCAGTGTCTGAATGGAAAATAACTAATAAGACCTGTGGAAGGGAAGGTGGTCCCAATGCCCACTGCTTCTCACTGAATCACTTTATGGGCACAGGCAGCAGCACCTGGCTCAGGTCTGGTGCCAGGGTGGCTGCTGCTGCCACCTCAGTTTTGTGAGTATGTGTGAGAGAGGAACCAAGGTCTGGGGAATCTTCCTTCAGCCCAAGTGATGAAGGGCCCTTGTCCTGAAAAACAGGATTAGCTTCGCTGCTCAAGTGAATGGTGTCCTGTTCTATTCAGCTGTGAGCAGAGCAACATTCATCAGCAACTGCAAAACACCTTCTTTGTCCTTCTAGGGAAGGAAACAATCAGACTAAGTGGAACTTTTCCCTAGTAACTAAGGCAATGTACAACTTGGGAAATCAAGGGAAAGTTACACTACTTTTTGTTCTCCAATATCCCCTTTTGCAGGGGAATGAGAACATTTCCGTTTCCATAAAACTTATAAAAAAATCAGCTGGAAAGTAATCTTTTCTTTTCCTTTAACAAAACCAAGAATATAAAGCTACTGGTCTGTCCAGGTGGGATTGCTGTTCAGTAATGAGACTGGAAAAGGAGCAGCCTCAGTAGCAGAAAAGACAGACTAAAGTTTTCTGACACTCATGACTCCTTGAAACTTTTGAAAGCACATGGTCATGATTACATACCTGTAAGCAACAATAGTTCTTTTGATTCACTCTAACTCACCGTGAACCAGTTTGTTTTCATGAGCAATCTTCTCTTCTGAACAGATACTGTGCAAAATAAGTTCTTGTGGAAGCAACTGAAACCCAACAACTGTTGACATTTTCACACAGACCTGATGGCAAAAAGAAACACCCTGGCTCTTGCTCAGCTTGGTGCAGGTATCGCTCGCTGTGACAGGTTTCCCATTGCCTTTCTTAGATATAAGGACACATAAGTCCATCAAGAAGCCTCAACCTACTGCTCTTTAGCTCAGTCTCAGTGTCAAGACAATGCTGGGCCAAAACAAGGAACCAAGAGAAAGTGTTATCAGCAAGCCTTGGATGCCACACTAAGGACAGACCAAAATCAAAGAGCAGCAAACACACCCCCTCACTCTGCCCCTGCCTGTTTGCTGTCTCTCCTGCCAGCCTCCTCTCTTCCCTGCTTCTGGTGCCCAGATCTCTTCACCTGGGCTTTGCTCCTGCAAGTGGATGGTACATTTTCACCTTCTGCCTACGAGCTCTGCCACAGGAGGTTCCTGTGTCACGTGGCTCCTGTTCTGCCCCTTTTGACCCTTCTCTGAATTTCATACGAAATTACCCAGGGTAGTTCCTTCATTTTGCCATGGAATGTCACTCTGTCCAGCCCAGTGCTCTCCACACTGCAGGCTGGCTGCACTTGGGCCAGCTCTGGTCTCGAGGCTTCATACCAATGTCAGCACCATGCTGAGCTACCATCACCAGCCTTAGAATAAAGCCAGTTTCTCTGGGCTTAGAGCTCTGCTTTGACCTTTCAGAGTGGAGCTGGGCTGCAACTGGCCAGCATGGGGAGTGTTTGTGGCGCAGCCCCAGACTCACAGTTCCTTGTGGAGGAGCTCAAGGAGTTCCATGAAATAGCACAGAATTGCCTGGGCTGGACCCATCACTCCCACTTCTTCCAGCTTTAAAAAAGAAGACTGATGTCTTGGTTCTGGGGAACAACAGAACTAAAAATCCAACAAAGTCTCAATGCTTGCCAAGAATAAATGTTTCACTAACGGAAATATGTTTCCCTCTTGATCTCCCATAACATGGCTGCTCTGTGGCAGTCAGGAGTATGATGAGCTCAGGGCATAAGAGTCCTTTTAAAATCAACACTTATCCACCAAAATTTGGGCTGCTAGGAGTTATATTGGACACAGGAGCCATTTTTAATGTATAGCCCATGACAAACCTGATTTACAGATAAAAATAACAATATTATGGCATTTATAGGATGTATAAATTTAAAGCTGAACTGTAGTAGCCATAAAATCTCGGATGCTTTTGTTACAGCTGTGACTAGCAGCAAAACAATTCAGCAGCAAAGCTTTGCAATTAATAATCTGCAAATATAACACTCTCAAAAAACCAGGGTCCCTTTCAGAGTGCGTTACCAGGTGACATGAACATTGCATTGTGTCATGTCACATCAGGCTTCCTTCAGGCAATAGCTCAGAGCTGACATAAACAGATGCAAGAGACAAACCTGAGAACATTTGGTAATATGGATTCAAAGAAAGACCACGTGGCCTTATTATTCAGTTTTAACTATTGTTCTGTATTGCATATTTATCACAAGGCTTTCACTTTCCTTTAGCCTGACGCACAGAAAGAAATGGTCACTAAGAAATCTAGTCCTTAAGGTGTGTACACTACAATATTTCTAGAGTTTTTGAACCAGAACTCATTCTGTGCTCATGCATGTTGGTAGTTAGCCACCAAGAAACCAGTTACAGACCCTTAAGTTCTAGGACAGCCTGCTCCGCCCTTGCCCTGCAAGCAGACACTCCAGACAGCTTCCCTGTGCTACAGCAGCAGGTGCTGGTGCCGAGGAACCAGGGAGGGCTGTGGAGCTGCACAAAGGGTCAGGGAGGGCTCTTTACCTACTGACGGAGAAAACAAGAGGGCTACATCCTTTTGTACTGCACGAAACGTGGCAGTCAACACTACAAACACATAGTTTACAAGACATATTTTAAAATACATGCATTTTTAATGAAATGCTTTCTTCAGGCAGGCAAACCAGGGCATTTTGCAGTGCCAGTTCTCAATCTAGCATGACGGAAGGTTCTCAATTCGCTTCCAATAATGGGTATTACTGGGTCAATAATTCCCATTCTGGTTTGAACAAATTCACACTGGAAAACCCGACACTTGAAAAATGCAAAGGGCCAGCTGATGGAACAGACCCATGGTATGGGATCTCAGCCAGGGATAGGTTTTAGTTCCCATTGCCTGCTCCTGTATTTAGAAACCACTTATAATTCTGCATGCACCCTGGTCCATGCCAGGTTTGTGAAATTAATGATAAAGCTGGGTGCTGCTGAAAATAAAAATCCCCAGAAGAAATGCTCAGAAAAATGTGCAAATTGATTTCAGTTAATTGTGGCTGCTCTGATGACTATTTAATTTGCAGCATCTTTTGATTGTATACGGTGAGGAATAGCAGTAGTCCCACACTACTAAGGATAGCTAGTCAGAGAATATAACAATCTGCCATTTCACACCAAGTAATTAAGTATTGTGCTCACCTTGATCACCTGAGCATGACATTTATGCAAAAATCACCCTTGTTCCTAAACCCTCCTCAGCAGAATGCATAGATCACCATCCCCATTTTGCAATTAGGAAACCTGAAGCCCAGGTTTAAACATCGCTGAAGTAGCAGAGATGAGAGTAATTATGGTCATGGTCTCACACAATTTCCACCCAAGTCAGAAAAGTGAGAGCTCTGTAGTGAAGTTCCTGCCCTGCAAAAATCAATAGCTAAACTCCCTCCTTACCCCTGTTCCTATTCACTGAACCATAATAATGACAAGAGAGCTATTTGCATGTTTAAAGAAGCAGAACTGAATGCATATAGACTCTTTATAATTAGTTTCGCAGCAGCTGACTGTAAAAACACGTAATTTAGGTTCAAATAATATATACTTTTAAAAAATCCTGAAACGCACCTTCACCTGTTTTCTGGCGCTGAAACCATAAAAACCAGCACGGTGTGGCTGAAAAGTGTTCAAGGCACAGAATTAGAATGCTGGGCTTTGGAAGAACATATTGTGAGTGTGAAAGCTGTATAATCAATTAGCATCCTACTGGAAACATGACAGCGTGTCGTGACCCATTAGGAGGTATCCTGTGCTCTCAATAGCTGTGGCTATAGGGACCATTTACTCAGATACCAGGTAAGCCTCTACAAAGCGGAATATGGTAAGGTCAGCTCTTTGTTTTACTTCTAAGTGCTTTTTCAAGATGATTTTCTCTCTGGTGGAATGAGCATTGCAGTGCAGCTAAAAATGGCAACACTGTATTTCAGGTAAGTGGGTTGAAAAGTCATTCTCAATGGGAAATGAACTCATGACCTTTTCAACGAAAGGTAAAGCTCAAGTCATAAAAGTTTGCATGTAAGATGCACTAAATATATCGTTGAGTAACAGCTCAAGAGGGCAATAACAACATAGCCTGCCTAACAGCTCATGCTAATGCAAACATAATGTGCCATGTAAGAAGAGATTAATCAAGTTTTCCTACAGGGAAACTGACAGTCTGTCGCGACCCATTAGGAGGTATTCTGTGCTCTCAGTGTCTGTGGCTACAGGGACCATTTATGAACTGACAAATTGGGGTGACTGATGATACCACACCAGGACAGAAATAAAGTCTGAGATGGGTGTCACCTTTCTGGTCCTTTCCAGCGCTCTGCTTATAGACATTTCCCTTTCATTCATACTCTTAAGGTATGTACAGTGTGCACACATACACGTACCTTGTGTTAACTACAACACAGTGTGCTAACTGTGCAGTTAAAGCAGAAACCTTTCCTAGTTCCCAGAGCCATTGCTTCTTGGTTTACAATCAGAGGCTCAGAGGCTCAGTTTTCAGCAAGGAAGCACAGCTAAAACTAGTAAGTATGCTCAAACCATATCTGATTGCCTTCACAAAAACAGAGAAAACAACATAGCTCAGATTATAATTTAATGTCAGAGATGAGTAAATAAGATTTAACGACAATATCAGCATTCTTTGATGAGGGCAACCTCAAGTCGCTGGCTCATCTCTTCTGTAAATTGTAATCCACTCTGCCTAGACTCCATTTGGCATTCTGCTGTGCATTAGTCAGTTAATGCAGTGCTTATACCAGCTATACTTAATGAGGCAGCAGGCGTGCCTTCCTTTTCAAGCAAAAGCTTATCTACATGTCTATAGCTGTTTTCGTAAGTGAAACAGCAGATCCTCAGGCCCTGTTTGCTTTCATCTGGATGTTTGAAAACATTGTGTCCTGCAGTGGAAGGTAAAATATTGCTTCATAAAAGCCAGGCTGCCACGTGTGCTGTGTTTTTTTTTTTTAAATACCACCACAAATCCCCACCCCCTCCCACCTCCCACAGAATAATAGTTTTAGAGTACTAGTTTCAGACACCTTGGCTCTTTCTCTGCTGTGTTTATGAAGGCAGTGTTTTACCTCCTTGTGCATATCACATTGTGATTACTTTGTTAGGGATTTACTGGATGAAGTAGCTAAGTGAACACTAAAAATTTTAAGCACAAGTTTCACCTAGAGATGTTCTAACATAAAGGATGTTTCAGTGAATTGGAATCTCTTGAGCTGATTGATTTAATGGCTCTACAGAACTCCAGTCCATCAGAAGATTCTGGGAGTCTAACTCAGAACCCCCTGCCATTGCAGCCTTTTACCCTACTGCAAGGCCAGTGTCAAATGCTGCCAGATCAGGATGAGAGCCTTACATCTTTAATTCCATAGGATTGATTACAAGGGGTATTGTTAAGGTGGGGTGGGATCTATAAGTCGATCTCTAAGGCCCATCAAACTTCAATTACCTTCTTTTATCCCAAAGACACCACAAATTGTATTTTGATTAGAAGCCAACATCACCCACTCAACTAGAAATGTTGGCATTGTAGGTGCATTATTGCAGTATATTTGTCTTGATTTTTCCTAACAGAAACTGTGTAAACTGATCTTAATGTACCAAACTACATATGAGACTGCTTAGGGTACAGGCATCTCCAACAGTAGTGTTGTGGCAGCTTAGGGGGATATTTAGCAGAGGAACAAATTTCTGTCTGGGTTTGGAGCCTCTTTTGTGTTTACATCATATCTGGTTAGCTTGATACTAGCCTGGGCATATAGATCATGAATTACAGGCACACCTTCCACTGCTGATCAGAAACACTTCATTTTAGCAACAATGATTTCAAAATATTTTGAAGCTATAGCTTACTGTTGGACATGACATTTGGAAGCAGGCAACATCCCCTACTGTCACTTAAAACTGACTGCTAGAAAATAATTTCTTATTTTATACATTCTCCTTTAATACAGTCACAAGTATGATGGTTGGAATAGTTTATTTTAGTGGTAAGATGTTAAGCTCATTCTGTGATTATGTTACTAACGTGGGTATGGCACAAAAATAGTGAAAAGTCAGTAAATGTTGCTATGAACCAAAACTTTGATAAGTTACACTGTTCCACCAAGCTATCCTTGCCATAAAATATTTCTAGTAGTCAAAATTCAAACAATTAACTGGAAGGTAGTTATGAGCAGCAAAATCTCAGAGAAAAGCAAATATTTACATCCTTATGTGCGTAAAAGAAAGTTGCACAAGTGCAATCTGAAGCATGATAAAACTATAATGAGTTTCACTTACAGCAGCAGAAGAGATAGCAGTATGAATAAAGTCAGGCATGACTGATGGGTTTGAAGTACTCCCCTACATCCTTATTTTATGTTTACCACCCCAAATCATGATTACAACAGATTTAAGGCCCACTAGTGTGTCACAAGTTCTCACAGTGCATCATGTACTTCCAAATTTAAATCTTGGATATCAGGCTTTAACAACTTAGAATTCTGAAGATTTCCTAACTGTTCTCTGTTACTTAAATCTGTATCACAACATTTAACATAAGAATATAGAATTATTAAACATTTACCACTCAACCTGAATGAAGTCTAACATCACTTTACCAAATCAAATCTGCAGGTAGGGAGAGCTACATATGCTCAGACACTGAGCCTCCTCCCTTCACATCACACCGGACTCACTGTGTCATCTCATCAGTCTCACCCTGCTTTCCACCTTTGCCTTTGCTAAGCCCAAGAGAAACCATTCTTCAGGCTGGCCTTACTCTGCTGCCAGTGTCCTGCTGAGAAAAATCCTGTGCACCTCTACTGACACCATGGACTCAACAGAAGTGTACTCCTTCAAGACAGGAATGCCCCAGTCTGCATACTCTGGTCACACAACTCCCACCTGGCTACACAACCCCCTGGACTGTGTGCAGATAATGCCAGCATTCAAGACAATGTATGCAATGGTGGTTGTTCGTGCTGTTCCCTTCTCTGGTATTTTCAACACTTTATTTATTGACCAATTTGTGGGAAGTCTTGCCACTTTAGGAAATGTCAGAAAGCATGCAGCTAAGGAGGTCAGTTTGTGCCTTAATTGAACTGAACCACAGAAAACAAAAGATGAGGCTGGAAAAGACCACTGAAGATCATCATCAAGATCAAACTCTTGTTCAAAGCAAGTCTAACTTCAACGCTGGATCATGTTTCTCAAGGATTTGTCCAGCTGTGTTTTAAAAACCTCCAAGCAAGAGATCCTACAGCCTCTCTGGGCAGCCTGCTCCCTGCTCTCACAGTGACAATTATTTCTTTATGTCCAACTAAAATTTCTCCTGCTGCAACTTGTGCTTACAGCTTCCTGTCTTCTCACTCTGCACTTCTGAGAGGGATCTGGCTCCATCATTTCTGTAGCTTCCTCTCTGGGGAGGGTAAGACTGATTACACCCCTCCTGAGCATTCTCCTCTCCAGCTGAAACAAACCGAACTCCCTCATATGGGGCATGGTCCAGCCCCTGCCTACCAGTGGCTCCCCACTGGACTCTCTGCTGTTCTCAGGCACCCCAAGACTAGCTGGGACATTCCAGACACAGTCTCAGAAATGCCAAGTAGAAGGGAAAGATCAGTTCCCTTGTCCTACTTGCTCTCCAGCCAGCTGCCCCGCTCTCAGCAAGACCATTACATTGCAACCTTAAGCCTACATTAGCAATACTTTTGGGCAGTTTACACTGATAGTGTTTTGTTTATATGGAAACCAAGAATTTTCTGTAATCATACGTATTTCATCTATTATTCTCTTACCTTACCATTTTTTCCAGTAGGCTCTGACTATTGTGACACTTTTGCAGGACTGTTTTGTGGGCAGCTCTTTCCCAATTCAACTAAAGCAATGTGAGGGGAAGCAGAGAATATTGCAGTATGCTAACATTTTAAATGTGCTTTTGAAGAGGCCTTTGGGCACAGATGTTCCATAAAACTGTATTTATTATTATAATAATCTGCTGAAGAATTCAACTGTTTATTCACGGGTCTGAATATTGAAGACTCCCTAAATCTAATGATTCTAAGTCTGCCCCACTTACTTCCCTTCCAACACTAATAAATACAAATTTGGAAAATCTGTATATACGAATGCATTTTAGAGTACCACAGAATAAACACTGACTTACAGTATAAATGCTGCTAGACGAAATCTTTCAGATGGAATCTCTTCAAAATACAGGGGATGTCAAAAAAGCTTCTAAGGAAAAGATTCACAGCCACAAGAGAGGTACAAGCTGAGTTTAACGCCTAACCCACCGAAAGATATTAACAGTAGATGCCTGTGAGTTCTCGGGCTTGGAACAGAACTGATCCACATGACCAGAGGACTCTGGTTCATCAGCTCTCCTTGAGGCACTGTGGAGATTCAGTTTGAACTCCACGTGACTTTTTGGACAATGTTATTTGGTCATGATTTCCTGATACTATTTTGGAGAGGAGAACAATAATTTGAACATCAGAAATGTGAAGAAGTCCATGAAAAAAGCATAAATGTCACAACTTTTTTTTCTTAAATGATGTGGCAACTCCTTGCTCAAAGAACTTCAGAACTAGATTTCTAATCAAGTCTGGGATGCAGTGATTGAACAGTTTTCTGTCAGTAAATGCAGATACAAGAGATCGCAGGAGAGTTAGAAAAAATGAGTTTAAAGATGTAAACTATTCTTATCTGGACCCACAACTATTTTGCCTGACTGTAATTATCTCTTCTGGTTTTGCCCCCTGGAAAGCTGAGTGAAATCCAGAACCCTCCTGTCTTTGCTATATGGGTGCCACAGCAAGAGCTTCCTTGGAAAGCTTTCCTTCACATGCTCGGCTCATCCCCAGCAATGAGCACTGGGACGTCTCGGAGCACCTGGTTCCTGAAACAGATGCTTGGCACATGAGGCTGGGGGTTGTCTGCTGCAGATAAGGCTGAAAAACCCAAATCACAATAATTATTTACCGTTATTAGCCTCAACAGAGTTCAAACTGGTATCTATTTAATCATATCATATTTACTATTGTCAGGAGGAAGCTCTGAGGAGTCTCCAGAGGAAACTGCCTGTAGCTCTAAAAACCTTCTGAGCCTGTTCTTTTATACTATGTCATGTTCTCAGCCCTGTCTGAGAAATCCAGATTCTATATAACCACCCAGTAATGTAAATGTTTTGTTCTTAGAGATATTAAATTCATATGCCATTTTAATTCAAAAACCATTGTATTTCACTGTGGAAAAGCACTAGTTGTTCCTCTGTTCATAAACTGTGCAGTCTGTAGGTTCACTGGGGGACTAAAATACTGCTGAAATCCTTTGCCTTTTCCCCCTCATTTTTGTAGAGGAATATAACTCAAAACTGTTAGATTTTCACTTCACTATTTTAATAGTAAATGCTCTAATTTCCTAAACAAAGCAAGAAGAAATATTTGAATTATTTGTTTGCAGATGACCATTACAGAGGAGGCTGCTCTTGCAAATGGGAAAGGTTTCATGTCATCTTGCACCAAGACCCAACAATTCCCACACCTTGTGCTTCCAGGGTTATGGTCCTCAATCTACTATAATAAGATTCTCTGTAGAAACACTTGTGCTCTTCCTTCATGTTTGGCTTTCCCAGCTTGGCCCATGTTTGGTCCTAACAGCTGGCAGTGGGTTTCACAGCGGGTGTGCTCTCTCTGTGTCCTCAGAGCCACTGGGCCCCAGGGCTGTCCCAGCAAGGCTCTGAGCCTCGTGCTGCCTCGGGAGGCTGATCCATGTTGCAGGCAGAGGAAAACCCTTTAGAGGATTAGTGGGACTGCTGGCCCGGCGTGGCTCAGTCACCACCGGCACTAAAGGAAACAGCACGACGAACAACCAAGTGTTACTCACACGTACAGCTGGCCTTGCTGCCATGTGTGCGCATTCCCCAGGATATCCATACACTTCAAGGATGAAGAGGCCAGAAAAATAAATGAAGTTAGTCCAGGCAGAGGTGTTCCTGGCGACAGTCTGTATTTTATGATAATAAAAGATGCAGAAGCCAGCAGTCCTCTCAACAGAGCACCAGCTGGCTCCATGTGTTACAATAATAAGCTCTGCTCTAAAAACCTGGGTTTCCATATCTTGTGTACCAAGTACAAAATCACTAATAGTCTACAAACTGCCTACAACCATAGCTGTGCTGAGTTACCACGCAGTTTACTGATACACAAAGAAACAGTAGTTCCTAGTTCTGTCTGTTAGAGCAGTACAGTAGTGGCTCAAATCTCAAAAACTTCCACTTGACAACATTTTATATCCTTTAATGAGAAAAACCTGCCAGGAGTGGTTATGTAGTGTAAAATCATACTTAGCATAAGGTCTGATGCCACAGTAGATTAAGAGTGGGATAGCTGAAGAAGTAGTAAAAGTGGGTGCAATGACATGCATCTCTAGTTCTTCCAGCACATAAATTTATCATATTTTCCCTAAGCCACTAATTGATTCGTTGTTCACCGGCGGTGGAGCCCATTTGCTTTGGGAACATCAGCAGAGAAAGAAGGTGGCTTTTAAAGGACTTCCAAGTGTGAGTGAGCAATGGTTTCCAAGCACTCAGCAAAACAAAATAAACTTTTACCAGAACAGTTAGTTGAAGGCACCTCTTCCCCCAAACACCGGCCAAATTTAAGCTTTCTACCCCAACTGCTGTGGCTTTTTCATTGTTCAATAACAGTCCCATGCAATTTTTATAGTGGGAAAAATGTCCTTTATGCTTCAGCTGATTCTCAAAAGCAATAAACTATTTTTGCTTGAGCTTTATTAAAATTAATTTTTAAATGTAATAAAAAAAAGAGTCACCAAGGACAGGAAATTTTTGCTTGAAAAATGAAAGATTCAAAAGATATAAGCAGCTGATCAAATAACCCCTGAGTGGAAACGGCATTGCTCTCAGAAGGTTGGTATTTAAGCTGGCATGTGATTTTAAGCATTTGAGTAATCCTTAAGAAGAAAAAAAAAAAAATCATGTGCTGCAAGTTACATATAAGTACAAAATCTTGCTAACCTGGAACTGTGGACTGTAAACATAGGCCAAAACCACACTCATTCAGGAGCTGGGAGTAGACACAACCTAATGCTGTTCTCAAATTGCTCCACTATTTCACAGAGGGCTGTGGTAATACATTCTGCTGTATACAGTGTGATGTTAATTTTTATGCCTTGCAGTAGAATGTGCAGTGAAGTTGAATTACAATTGCTGTGGGAATCATAACACTGGAAAACATGTCTAAATCTCAGCTTTAAGGCCGTGCTAACATATCTTTTACATTTAATTTCCGCTAGGAAGAAAAAAAGAAAGAAAAAAAAAAAGAAAAAGGAACGACTGACTATTGTTGACTTTGCCAGTGAAAAGAATGAAGATGTTCCAGTGTGGGTCATGTGGGGATCTGTGTCACATTCCCCTTGCTCTCATACCAAATACTGTCACAGAGACAGCCCAATGAAGTGTGCTCTGTGACACCTTCACAAGGCCTTACGCAAAAGGGGAGCAAGGATGGGAAGAGTCTTCTGATCTTCACACATACCCTTAAGGTTGTTCTGGATTCACAGTCCAGAAAAGAAATGATGTGAGGCAAAGTTATACCTGTTAGTAATCAGGGACAACTCGAGGCCCCTCCATGGAAAAATCACAGCAGAGATGCACTTGAAACAAGGTGAAAAAAGGAGAGAGAGAAGCAAAGCTGACATTCCCACTGAAAAGAGCCTTTTTCATTCCTCATGTGATACACGAGCAAGGTGCAATAAAGACTCTTTACAGCCAAAATGTCATTTTGTTGACTAGTGACCTCCTGTCTTCTTTGCACTTTGGAAGTGATTTTAACTGGCTTTTGGATGCTCTTTTAGTTGCCTTTGCTTTTTTTCTTAGACTTAGCAAATGGCCTTGTTAAACCTGTCCTTTTCTTGGATTCCTGGGTATTTTAGTGGAGTATTACCAGGATCTGAATGCCTCAGAGTTTTCTAACTGTGGATGTTTCTATAATTTCTATATATAATATGTAAAATTGTTTGGTGGATTTTTTCATCATGAGCGTACATACAAAGAGGAAAGCACCAAGGCTGAAATGGAAAAATCACTAGCTTAGAAAATGGAAGGTGATACTGTGCTCTTAGTACCTAAACCCAGCATTCCCAACTCATATTGGTGCTGTGAAAGATAGTGCCAAGAAGAGTAAGAAACACAGGGGGACAGGTCATCAAATTTTCACCATTTGGACTCCATCTCTCTGAACCCTTTCATGACATTGTATTAGAGCAGCACAAAATGGAAAGAGTTTATACAATTCCTGTGTTTCTTACATGATGTCTCCTCACAGGAACATGACCAGTGCCATCAAGCAGTTGTGCCTGCATGTACATGGATATACAGGCACAGATGCTGTGTATGTCTACTTTCCAAAAAGCATCGGTGAATATCTTACAGCTCCTACAAATACGTCTATGTTTTTGGAGCTGGGTATTTTTTTAATGCTTGCCATCTTTCATTTAAAAGTTTCTACCCTCTCCAAAAGACATATGTTGTCTTGAGAAAAAGGCATGTGTATTGGGGGTGGTCTGCCTCATAAAGAGCCACAGGGCTTGGGGCCAGCCAGCTCTTTTCAATTATCAGGTTCAGGTGGGAAGAGATCAGGTGGGTCCTACAAAGGCTGAGGGACTGCATGTGGAGTGGGAGTTCTCTCTGAAGTCTGTTTTGGTTGAGGGGAAAAAGGGCTGAAATTAGATTTTACTAAGTTTGAAAATAATCTGACTCCTGAAGGTGTGGTGTTCAATGTGGTTGGGCTGGGGGCTGCCCACAGGCCTTATGCTATGGGGATCTATGTGTACCTCCAACAAGCCCATTAGACTTGTTTGCAATATTTCATAGTCCTGCCCACAGCAAACAAACAACAAAACACTTTTTCCCCCTCCAAAAAACCCCCAAAGCAAAAGCACACAGCAACCAAGCCACCACGTATGTATTAAAAATTCTGGCTAACGTACATATGGCAGCAAAAATAAGTAAGTAAGCAATCATCCAAAATGACTTTTGTGTTATAGATTGCTCCTGAATGAGGCCTAATGGTGGAAGCATCATTGCAAACTGTTTTCCATTGTCCGCATGCATTTATGATAACCATTTTCTCCAATTTCCTGTTCTTTTGCTGGCAGAAAGGGACAGATTCCCCCTCCTTTACACTAAAGCTTCCTCATGCTGCCTGGGCTGTGCTTCACGTGTGCTCAGTCCCTTCCTGGAGAGCTGGGAATAGGAAGTGGAATGATTATTGTTATGCAATAACCATTTTTCCTTTATCTTTTCTGATGGGGGAAAAAAGGCATGAAACTACTGGCCACATCTGCAGTGCACCAATTAGAGATAGAGAGGACAGGTATTCAGTCCCCATGGATGGTTCAAGGTTAAAGAAAATTACCCACTTTTAGCAGATAACAGAATCCTAACTATCTGCCTTAAACTGGGATTGACTGTACACTATCTGAGCTGATAGTAGGTACAATATTTCATCCAAAGACAGGTGTATTTGCCTTCTAGTTTTACCACTGTGTAATATTATTTTGTTGACCTTCATTCACACTGGCACAGGAATTGATGTAACATGAAGGGATATGACAGAAGGCAATCAAAAACACAAAAAGATATGAAAAGTCTAAAGAAGAAGTTATGTCCTCAAGAACAGGACACCTACTATCCAGTCACATACAAAGTTTTGAGTTGTGAAGAGCTACCAGAAGTTACAATGTAAATCAATATATATCCACTTTATTCAGAAAAATGATGGATAATGTAGCAAGCCAGCTTGATTTACCTTAATTTGCAAATCAATTTCCTACACTTAAAAAAAAAAAAAATCTCACAAATCAATTTCAGATCAAAATAGGCTGAAGCACAGGGAGAACTGCCAGCCCGGTCAGAACAGTGGAAACCCCAGAGCTACGCCAGAGCAGTCCTGGGCAGAGCCAGGAGGCACCCAGTGCTGTGCCCTGCTGTGCCACACCATGCACCTGCTGGCAGGTCGTGCTTGCTGCACACACTGCTCCATCCCAGTCCCTCCCGCCCAGCCCCACAAACCATCCCACTGCCATTAGGTTCTCACAGCACTTTGTGGTGACCTCGTGTGCCAAATGTCACGTCTGGCTAGGGACAATGTCCAGGACAGCAGGGCTGGTGTGGCACAGGTGTTCTTGGGAAAGGGCAGCAGGCCAGGCGTGTCCCAAGCCCTGCCTGCCACACCCCACCTGGCCCTGGACAGTGAAAGGGAACTGGTGGCTCCGCACAGCTCTCTGAAATTGCTCAGCCCATTCCTACAGCTCCTGCCTAGCTGTGTCTGCAGCTGAGACTGTTCTTGCTGCTCCAGCCCTGTCTTTTTATTCTAACGTGGGGGCAGGGGAGAGCAGACTGTTGATAGTCCTCTCTTGTGTGGTGCAGGCCAGCTGATCTATGTCAATTTTTTTGGTCAAAGCTATTTTAAGACACAAAATTAAAAGACTTGATACGTGGAGCTCTGTGGCATTTTACACTTGGAAAACAATCTTCACAACGTCCTCGAATATTAACAGTACTTTTCTGTGGTGAATCTGTATGGGAGCTACACAGAGCCTCATCTATCACAGTATTGTAGCAACAAAAGTAATTACTGCATAGTCTTTTAACCAACAAAGCCCTTAAAGGGCTTGTGAGTTAGGGTGCAGAAGGATACATTTCAACAGACATGGAAAGTATTTCTTATGTGAGGATTTTAAAGGGAAAGCAGCTGTAAGAATGAAAATATTCAGGAAGAAGATCAGTTCTGTTAAAATACTCAGATACTCTTCCGTGTCTATCCTCAGAGCAGCACTTTACAAAACACACGCAAACCAAACTGGAGTTCATTGTCTCGTTTCACTCTTGGCTGGTCTTCTGGAGGACTAGGAGAATACAGCTGCAGAGTAGAACAGTTTAAAACCTGAGCTCTTGAAACAGACAAGGGTAATACTTCTCCATCTTAAAACTCAGACGGATTATTTCCACAGATGATTTGCAGATGTAACATTTCGCTATTTAAAGACTAGGGGTTTTTTTTCCAACACGTTTGGAAGAGCAATAGAAAATGGTGTTTGTGGCAGAACTTAAGCTGAAATTGTAGAGCTGTTCCATTAGTACCCATAGCACCCATCACATTTTTGCTCTTTGTTTCGGTCAAGGGTTTCCCTTTTTTTGTCTTTGCCTTTTCTCTATCTCACACTTGGCTCTTTTCTGCCTGTGTCCATAGCAGCACCCTCTTGTAGATTGCAATGATGCCGAGATGGACTTCTGCCAGGGGAGGAACAGAATCAGTGAGCAACAGGCAGTGCAGCTCAAGGTCGTCCTGGGTTTTTCCCCTCCAGCACCAAACCCTTCTAAGCAGCAGTACCTGAACTGTTCTTTCAATCCTGATAATCTGGGTAAAGTGGGACTCATTCTACTTTTAGTTTTATCTGATGTGTCAGTGGGATGCCAATAAAAACCAGCTAACCAATCAAAGTTTACTGCAACATGTGCTAACAGGTACACCGTTCAATGCCCGACATTTGAGTTGCCTTCAAATGCTTCTAGGAGCATTTAAAAAAGACTGAACATATTTGCTATTGTACATAGCAGAGAAGACACAATGTGCCAAGCAGTTGCTGCTTAGTAAAAGATTTAATCCTACTTTAAGACTCACAAACAAGAGAGTGTAGACACTGTGTAGACAAATGTGCAGAGAAAAAATACAAAGAAAACAGGATGCATTTCTAACTGTATGGACTCCATACATTACAACTTATAAAACGGTTAAATATTGCTGGGTCAAAGCTTTAAAAAACCTGGGATGGTTAGAATAAGATTGCCCACGTGGCTGAGTTGAAGACTTTATATATCCATGTTGTGGTAATTTTGTCCAAAAGCACAAGAATATTTGGCAGAGAAGTGGATGGGGTAGATAAGAGGCGAATGGATGTTGAGGTCATTATTGGAAGATGGCAGGCAGACATGCAAGGACACAGAATCAAAGGCAAAAGCACAATTAATACAGAGGGAGTTTGTGGGACATGCCAGAAGCAGTATGTATCCAGAACTGTCGTGCTTAGATGTAAGTACTAACACATTTGGGGGCGTGTGGGGTTTGAAAAATATCAGGACTAAAGGGATGGAGTGTGCTGTCACCCCAAGGAGTGGAACAGAGCCAAAGAAAGGATCATTTGAGGTGAAATAGCAAACAAAGCTTACTGACTGTGCCATTTATTTGCTTCACATATTCACTTCTAGTTACAGCCATCCATTCACAGTTGGCATGTTTCCACCGAAAAATTCGTGAATCTCACAGATTAATAATTAAACCCTTCCTTATTCAATCAATGCTGCATAATTACCAACATCTCACAAAAAAAAAAGAACCACCACCTTCACCTACTCATTCAAAACAAAACAAAACACCCCAACCCTCCAAAACCACCCAAAAGCCCAGAAAAAGAAACGTTGACTGTGACTCATACCATGAAGTTTAACTGACTGCAAGTCTCTCAGAAGGCATGAAACAAATACCCACAGACAAAAGTAGCTTAGCAAAACCTCTTCAAATATAGTTCTTATGACTGCAAAGTCTCTCCCATTCAATAACCTGTGACAATTAATCCTGAGAATTGGAAATTATGTCAACTGTCATAATATATCATGAAGAGAAAAAAAAAAACGTATCTTGTCTAGTTGAATCTTGGATTGATAGTTGGAGAACCTAGAGAGGGACCCAGAAAGAAGGCTGAAGTGAGGACCACATGAAGTCTGTGCTGTACCTCCATACAGAAGAGAGTTTTTTTCTCTGAAATATTCAGTTTAATATACAAAAGAGTGAGCACAGAGAGAAAAAAAAGCAGTTATCCATACAAAGAGTTCTTTAAGTATTTATAGATGGAAAATTGAAACTTACAGACATTAAAGTCTAAACCTGATAATCACACAGTTCAGACTTGGAACTTTTTCAAGGTTATCACTTAACCACAAGCCAGTTATCAACCATGGACTCAGCTCATTTCTTGCTTAGCCCCAAATTGCTATTTTAGCCACTGCCTGGGTAATGCTGAAAAAGCAACAGCAAATTTACTTTTAATTGCTAAAAACTTTGACATTTTTGCAGGAAATGGGTAGCCCTTTAAAAAAAAAGAATGGTATGAATAAATTTGCAACTAAGCTATGCTCTCACAGAAACCAAACTTATAAAATTATGTGACCAAAGGCTGAAAATAATGATTGAGAGAAAAATTGTCAAGTTGCTATGGTAACTATTAGAGATTCAGACAGGCTGTTGATATGAGATCTTATTAAATATGTCAAACCAAACATTTTATTTATAATTTAAAACTCCAACATTGACACTTTACAGTTAACAGAAAATAAAAAGAAATTCAAGATGTAACTTAATAAAGATTTGAGAGTTAAGGCTGAGACAACACTTTCCTTCTACCTTGTCACTTCACACATTTTAAAACACCTTCAAAAATCCTTTTATGATAAAATTTTCCATGCTTGGCCATTGCCTGAAGAAAGGCAGAAGGAAAACCATTTGGATTCTTTTGAATTAATTTCTTTGGGAGTGGAAGAGATTGGAATGTGTTGATTTTTAGCCCCTGACAGAATCACTGTGGTGTTCAAAGATCACACCGTGATTGTGCACTATATACTGCTGTCCTTACTTGGAATAAGTTACAGCTGCTCCATTGTTGTTGCCTCAGTGCATCTGGCTAACTTTACAGATTAAACACCAGAAACTTTCCCAGAAAACTACACTTCTTTAAGATCCCAGTTCTGCAAAGCACTGACATCCTCACCAGGACTACTCATGTGCTTGAAACTGGGCAGGAGGTCAGTTCACGATGCAGTCTAATTTATTCTGTGCTGCTACTGCAATCCGAAAAAGAACATTAGCACATTCATGTTGAGTTACAGGAGCCAAGATCCTTCCTTGCTTGTGGCCATGGTGGAATGGGAAGAACTGTAGGTCCTGTGACTTGATTGAGAGTGTTCTGAAAGATCCCATTCCCACACAGCTCTACTGACAGGTGGCCTCTGAGACTACATACACTCTGTAACCTGCCAGCCTTGTAATCCTGACCCATCCTTGGGCATCTTCATCCCCAGAATGACACTTTTATCTTGGCTGTGAGTGTGGATGTGAGTCTTAAGGGCTGTGGCTACTCACAAGTACCAGCTGACATTGGAGCCTATCTTGTGGCCAACTCATCACAAGCTGCGAGCCATCAGATGTGCAGTGGTGGCTTCTTCATGAAGCCCTGGGTACTGCCATGGTCATCGAAGACCAATTTTATGGATAACCGAAGTTTCAGAAGGTGCTGAGCCTCAAAGCGTGCAGTAAGAACAAGTCCCACGCAGTCGGCTGGGTCCCTGCGTGACCCTGCAGAGGGGGGCTGTAATGCACATTCCCAGCCAGGCAGAACCTGCCATCGCTTGAGAATGACCACGTGCTCTGCAGAGCTCTGCGCTTGTCAGGAGACAATGCTGAAAGGGCACTGATCTATTAATAAGATTACTTTTTCCTGTAGAGAAATCCTGGAACACAGTGATACTGTGCAGACCCACATCTAACTTACTGGATGATACTTACCTAAATATCATGATAAATTAGCTGTTTCTACCTTACATTCCAAAATACTATCTGTAATTTTATTGGTTTTATCTACGCGAATTGTATTTTTTTCAAGCAAGATGCATTAGTATAGAGTTTGGGTTTCTGTTTAGTGGAATGTGCATTTTTCAAATGTCAAACTGTACTTTGCTTTGAGCCTCTGAGTGGGCCTTATGTGACAGTGTTTCCACAGGCAAGGCCAACTCCAGCGATTTCCACCTCCCCCTCTCCTGAGCCACCACGCAGTCGTGACCTTGGCGTTGCAATTTCCACCCCTTCAGAAATTCTGCACATACATTTGCTTGTGGTGTCACTCAGTAGCTTGAGTTTTAAATAAAAAATGCACTGGAAAACTTCTCATGTGGAAACCTCTTCTAAGCATCACGACATTTCAGGTTTCCCCACGGGACAAAGGACACAAAAACTGGGCTCCCAAACCAATCTATGTTTTCCTTGATGACCATTTTAAACATAGGTATTAATTCCTCATCAACTTAAAATTCAGCAATTGCATATTGCTTGCACAGTTTCTGGTTACTGTTTACTGTATTCACATAGCAGAGTAACACGTGTCTCTACTCATACAATTATTTGCAGGTGCTGTTACATCACTAACAATCAAATAGCCTACATTTAATATTTCTAATTAGCTTATTTAGCGATCATGATGGAAACACAGGAATACATTTAGTGGTGTCCTCTCAGATATCCTTAAAAATGAGAAATGTCACTAGGGGCTTGTCCTGATGTGGGTGTTTTTCCAGCCCAGTCAGTATGCATCACTTTAATGTGCCTGTGATCATAGCCCCATTGTGCCTGCCAATCCCAATTAACAGGATCACCCATCCTAGGGCAGAATTCATTGCTGCATGTGCAGCTTCCTGGGACGTGAAGCAATAGTCCTGCAGTGCACAGGCCTCTGGGAACTGCACTCAACTTTGCTCAGCTGTGAAACCTCTCTGTTGCAAGATCTGTTCCTGTCACATACTCTTCCTTATGGCAGGCTGAATATTTCCCTTTTTTGAAGACTCCAATATAATCAGTTACATCTTGATAAACAGAAATATATTCTGGACATAGCCTTGCTGCTAATCTTGAAGTTACCATTCAGCCTTGAAAACTAGGGCAGGTTTGCTTATCACTGAAAACATTTGGTTTGCACCAGCACAATGAGTTATTACATCTGAAAATGAAATGGCATCAGGCTTTTTTTGCTCAAAATTGATGTGTGTGTCGTATTACATTTCTCAGCACACAGCTAGTGTTGAACCATCTATGTTGTATCACACACATACAACGTAATTCATATGTGAGGTGCCTATTTGGCACAGCACCAGCCTTTTCTGCCAGCATCAAGCAATCTTACTTTTGGTGAGTAGGGGACCAGTAAGTCACTTTTATCATGCAAGACCTCTTTTTGGCAAAAAGTCAGCACCAAGAATTTCAGCAGCAACAAGCAAAAGGCTGTGCACAGTGCAAAGATATGCAATATCTTTTTGCATCTCCAGGGACTTTCCCTAGATTCTGTGGCAGACAGAGTGCAAAGAGATTGCTTGTAGCTCTTTTGTTCCTTCATCTCTTCTCACCAATTTTCATTTAGAATCAAACACTTTTGCTGGAGGCAAAGGCTATATTTTCTGGCTTCATGTCCTAGAATTTCTGTAAATTGTTCCTGCACGTGTCTGCAGCTGACATACAAAATATGCAAACTCTTCTCCTGATTTATGCTTTATGCTCTGCATGGAGTCTGTATAATTGTGGCCAAAAAAAAAAAAAAAGACAAAGAAGTAGTTTTTCCTTGAATTTCAGAAAGTAATGTACACTGTTTGAAAAAGATTCCACAGCATCTTACTGCTGCCCCCACTGGAACTGTTCATTTTCAGCGTATTTCTTGTAAAAAAATTTGAAAAAACCAGAACTTTTTTCACCATTCCGAGTTATGAATCTTAGCATTAGAGAAGACTTCCGGTTCCTACCACTGTGATATTAGAGAAAAGTTAAGAAATAAGTTTAGGAAATTCATTAAAGGCCACTTTTCTGAATGGACTCGCAACCAAACTTTTAACTACAAAACCCTGGGCCAAATTATGAAAAGACTTCACCTCCCATTTGGCACACGATTAAGGACAGCCCTTTCAAAGCATTTAGCCACTTGAAGTTCTCAGTGTGACACCACTGCCCACACTTCCAAACTTTCCACTCGTTTAAGGACCTAGAAGTGAGCTGAACTCCTTTGAAAACAGTTATTGGTTTTGGACACTTCAACACTATATTGTATTGAATGCGGTCCAGAGACTGCGCTACTCTAAGTATTTATAATTACTTGATAAAATACAAGCGTTTCCTTCAATTTCGCCATGAATAGTTTCTCTGCATTCCTCAGAAAACTTCTGAATCTATAAGCAGAAAGTTTTCTTTCTCTTCCCTTCAGAGTTCTTATTCAAAAGCTGAGATAAAACGGCCCTTGCTGGTTTACTGATAAGTTGAGTAACTTCCACCCTTTCTCTTCCAGATTCATAACCCCCTAAGATTAGCTTTTTTCACAAACAGTAAATTCCTTTATTTCCTTATAAAGACTTTGATACAACACTTCAGTTAGGAACAATTTTTATCACTAAAATTGCACTCATTAGAAGTTAGAGATACTGAATGAAATAGAGCAACCTCAGATCAAAGTAGCCCACTCTTAACTACATAAAAACAAATTAAAGCAACTAATAAGAAACAGGCTAAACACATCAAGGACCTAAATGATTAACTTACATTTAGCAATTATTTTGACAGCTTACTAAAGCAAGACTGCATAATACTGGCCAGCTTTTTCTAAATTAAAGCTTATTATGTTTACATGAAGAAAGAAATGATGGTTTAGTTATTTAGCAAGATCTTCCTTACCAGCAAAGGAAAAGCAGCATTCTGATCAGAAATAAATTGACCATGACAAAACATGACTCTCTAAATTATGCTTTCTGCATATTAGTACAGTGATACTATTGATTCCATAGTAACAAACTGCAGTAAAAGTAATTGCATTTTACTGTGATCACAAACCCAAATATTTAAGGTTTGACTACATGCAGTATTAAACCATTTATAATTAGTGAGACTACACTATGCTTTCTATTTCACCATGATTTATCTCTGCTATCAGGGAGCTTTTTGGAGGTAAGCTTATTATTACTACTTTTATCTGCAAAAGTTTCATTAATAGTTTTCCCCCTCCTGATACGGTTTCAGTTATTAAAAAGGCAATGGAAGACGAAGGGAAAGTTTCAAAGTACAGAAATACAAGACCAGAGTGAATTTCAAACAACAAGAAGTGAGGATTGAGCCACCTATAAGAAGAGTGCTAGGGAAGCACAGAATTATTTATGTTGGAATAGGCCTTTAAGATCATAAAGTCCAACCATTAACCCAGCACTGCCAAATCCACCACTAAAACATGTCCCTAAGTGCCACATCCACACAGTGAACAGTACCCCATCCAAGCCACAAGCAGCCAGTTTCTCCAAAAGAATGTTCATTCCTCATCTTTGGCACTACGGATTAGGGATAGCATGTTAATACTATATGGAATAAAATGGTCTAAAGTCCCCAGACAACTCTATATATCTGAAGACAGACCTGCAAGTATTTTTAATGAAATCAAGCATAACATTTAAACACAGTAGTGAGTTGCACATTAACTCTACTTTGTATTTTTAACAATAGAGTTTGATAGATATGACAGTGCAGGACAAACAATTCATACTTATCACTTGCTGCAGTAGGAAGATTATTTGTATTCAGACTCAGGTCTGTCTAGGATTTAACATACTCATGGACCAAATAAAGGTATCTTGTGACTTATCTCATAATGTGCTGAAAGAGTGATGGTAATATGTATCTGGTGCTGAACGTGTAAGTCCACAGGCTGTCTAGGATGCCTTTGTGTCCTGTGCAGTGCGTATCAATACAAAGATATTTAATATTGATATAAAAAATAAATTTTTTACAGTGAGAGCAATCATTCACGGAAGAAACCTCCCCAGGACTGGTAGAGTCCCCGTCACTGGAGATTTTCAAGATGTGATGGGACAGGGTGCTAGAAAATCTTATCTAGGCTCCTTTTGCCACAAAAGGTTGGACCAGATGATCTTTCAAGGCCCTTCCAAGCTGAGCTGTGCTGTGGCTCTATATGAATCTTAACAATGTTATGTAGGAATCCACAGCAAGGAGCAAAGGCTGCTGCATCACAGAGCAGTGTCCCCACTCATGCTTGTCTTCCTCACCACCCTTCTCAAACCAATTCCTGTACCATCACAACAGGGCTCACTATTTTCTTACACATTGAGATAAATTTAGTGTTTCAAAAGATTTTCTTTTGCATTGTAAAAGCTGAAGGTTTAGACTTACAGAAAAAGCTTAGGTTCTGGAATACAGTTACAGGGCAAATTGAAAAAAAAAAACCTGAACACCCTAGCAGTTATGTGGCAATTAGCATGGCAAATTACCATAATTATCTTAGAAATGGTTGCAAATACATCACTGTTACTTTTTTTCTAAGTGTGCAAAATTACTCTGTGCCTTGTCATTCTGGGATACCAATGAGATCTTTTTCAAAGAGTAACTAGAGTTCCAGAAAATACTTGAACAAAAGACAGACGTGTACAAGCAATTACCCTTCAAGCAGAGAGTGGAGTGCATCCTGAAATTAGACATGAGGTCCAGAACTGAAAATACCCAGTCAGGTATACCTCCAGCTTGTGGGCATGTCCTAGTGGATATCCATTTTACGGATCAGCTATCAGCACGAAAGACATTACCTGAGGCAGGTGGAGTGTCTGTGCTAGCCCAGACACAGCAGACATAACTGCATGAACTGTCTCATGAAGGTGGAGGTTGTGCAAACCCTTCTGCACGCTCCCAGTACTGGCAGAACGGAGGAGCTCTCTGGGCTGGGCTGCTGGCTCACAGGGCACTGCTCTGCTACTCGCTGCACTATCAGGGCAGTGGTTCAGGGCACTTGGCAGATTAACCCAAGTCATGGTGTAGCTCACTGGGTCTGGCCAGGGCTGGGGCTGATACAGCCACCTTTGACAAGCAGCTGTGAGCTCATCCCTGCTGGAAAGGCTCCCTCCCTGCAGCCTGTGACAGCGAGCCCAGGGGCAGCACAAGCTCCCACCGGCTGGGACTTCCCTCGGGGTGCAGCAGGAGCAGCTGCACAGAGCAGGGTGTTACTGCAGCACTGAGGTGGAAGTCACACAGCTCCCTCCTGCAGCCAGCGTTTGGGGGATGCTGTCTACCTTAAGAGAGTGGATTTCTATATACAACATTTCACATTTCCTCTGGTTTGTATTTTTGGGCCCCTGGCCCAGACTGCGTCTTGAAGAGACCTCAGGCCAAATTCTGTTTTCAGCTACAATGCAGCTGTTCTGAAGGAATTGCTTTGACTTCCACTGCATTGCTCTGGATTAGCACTGTAGTAATAAAGGGTAGAATTTGGATCATTGCATTCTTTCCCTGCCATCCAAAGAAAAAAACAGGTTAACAGATTTGCATCAGATGAGGAGTTTTGAAGAAACACAGAAAATGAGCCCTGACAGATTAAAAAAAAAGAATCCCCAAACCCAGGTAGCTCGATTCAAATGACAAAGTCTGCTTTTCTGACTTTTTCTGGTTTCATTTGTCAGCATCATTTAACTGAACATATATTTAAAAAAATAACAATTTTGAAGAACACAAAGATGTTTTTAAGCAATCTGGGGGAACTTTAATCATATTCAACTAAAGTGTTTACTCAATTCTCAGATCTAGTTTGAACTCTTATTTTGTTCTTCTGCAAGATTCATGTGAAAAGCAACCACAGCCTGGGGTTTTGAAGTTGAAAGATTATAATTTAGCCTTCTGGCATGTATCTTTGTCAGTTTTTTAATCTCTGTATGCCATCTTTCAGCTTTAGAGAGGGCCCAATTGATGTTCCCTGAAGCGTGTATATTCTTTCAATACCATAAAAGAAGTCAGCCATTGTCATTTTCCATCTAAAAGTTTTATTCTCTTTATTTTCAAATAATTTGGCTTACTAGTTCAATTGCCCATGTCAGGTTCAAAAAACAAGAATTAATGTAATCTGATTTCTACAGCTATCTATAGACTGTTGGTCATACAGCCTGATATCTGAATGTGATACAAATATACTCAGCAAAACCAGACACCTCAAATGGCTTAAGAGATAAAACCCTTTAAATAAGCTTGAGACAGATCTGAATTTATTTAAACGTCTGATTCTAAATGTACTTATGCCTAGTAGTAATGTTTACCATCTGCCTGATTCTGTCTGATGAGGTAATTGTAAATCTATAAATAGCTTAACATATGCTGCACATATTCTGGCCTTAAATATAACAGCCTTTGTGTAAAACAACTGGAAATAATAAGGAAGGATATTAGTTTGGGCATTATTCGGGGTAAAACAAGAAAGACGTATAAGGGGTTTTCACTTTGTATTATTTGTATCTTCTCCTCCACAGGCCTGGTAAAACCAAAGCATTGTTTATAGGCCCAATCCTAACAAGTTGTCCGTACTTTCTGTGATTCATACCTACCAAAATAGGCATTTGAAAAGGAGTAAAGCAGTTACAGTCAGAGTAATGTATACCGTAAACCAACTGGAGAACTACATTCATTTAAGATGAACAAATAGTTTTCACTTTTCTTTCACAGGGCAGAAGATGTGAAAACGATGTACAGGCACAGTGATCATGAAAGCTTGACTGGAAAGAATTGCTTTACAGCCAGATTAGGGGATTCTTGACACAACTGTACCCACGGCCATTGTACGAGCAGTCAAAGCGCTGTTTCATAATTACAACTAAGAATACCATTAATGCCAATTATCTGCAGAAAGAATTGTAATTGCTCATGTGCACTCACCTAGAATGAAGCCACAGGAAAGGAACAAAGTGCTCTAAAATCACACAGCTTTGAAACCACACTCGCTGGTTCACAGCTCTTTCCCTGTGTGGTGGGGACACCACGAATGTAACCAAAGACAGGCCTATGGCTGGGTAACTGGGTGATATTCTTTTCTGGACCACGGTTCTTAGCAAAATCATTTAGCTAAGAGAGAGATCATACTTTCTCTTCCGTGATCTGTGCCCCAGAATCAAGACTGCACTGCAGATTTCAATGAATTAGCTCGGGAAATCTGACATTATCCCACTCATTGAGGCAATCATTTCAGCTGCTAGCAGTGGCACCCTAGTGCAGGTGGGGGGAAAAATGATACACTACCAAATTAGAAATAAAACAGTGAGTCACTCCCCAGACCTCCTCTGAGTTGCATGGCCAGTCTCTATCTTGCCTGTAGTCTTGCTATAAAGCTTAAAAAAGGGCCTAAATACACGTATAGGTTCAGCTGCCTACTCCAAACAAAAGTCTTAATGTGGAAAGCTGAGCGCAGGAGCTATTCTAAGGTTTCTTTCTGAACACCGGATTCACTGAAGAGGATCTTGGCTTTAGTTCTGGGAGCTGTGGGGCTGTACTCTGTGTCACATGTGCAAAGAGGCAGTTATTGTGTTCCTTGCACCATTAATTAGCCCCTGATGTTTATATGGGCTTTTAATTTAATTTACTGAAAAGTTTTGCTCTGTTTGTATTTTAATGATGGTTCTTCCTGAGCATCTGTTTCTTGACCTTCAAAGCCCTCACCTGGTCTAGGATTCTCCCCAGCTTATTCAGTATCAGCATGAAACTTGTGGAAAGTGAGAAAAAAGGAACCTATTTCCATCTGTGTGCAACTATGCCCAGCCAGACATCTTCATACCATATGGGTGGCTAGACTTCAATCAGACAGGACTGAGAAGCTGAATGGAAGAAGGAATTCTCTGAGAAAACTCATCTCCTCCAGAACTGTCATTATTTTGAGAGTGTTTGTACATTTTATGTAAATCTTTAATCTTCTTTCAAATGCCCTATGAGGCTGGACACCCAGATAACCTCGGCTCAAAAGGTGCCCAGATCTGCCTGTGACATCATACAGTTCATCCCAGCCTTCCCAAGGAGCTCACTGCAACTCTGCACACTCACAGTGCCAGAATTCAGCAGCTCCCAGCACCTGAGGCAGAGCACAGCAGACCTCACAGAGGAGGGGAACCACCACAGTGAATGTGACAAGCTACAGGAGTAACAGGGAGAAAGAAGAGAGCACTGCGGACGAGGAGAAAATTAATGAAAAGTAAGCAGCAAAAGTAATTTTAATGAGAGGGCAAAGAAGAACCTGGAGCAAACCAAAGGAGAACTTCAAAGCACTATTTACTACTTTGTAAAATACTTCAATAAAAGCACTATCACAATACCAATTGATGCACTTAGTTATTTGTTCTGCGACACTAAGGGAAGGATACATGTACTAAAGAGTGACAGATCCTTACAAAATGGTTTCAGGAATGCACTGAAGGTATTCCTGGCATACTCTGTCTCCAGTTACATAGAGGTGTGAGCGTTGCATTGTCTGCCTCGGGATGTGGGTGGAGGGTGGTGGGAGGTGAAATAAGGAGGCAGGGTCAGGTCCTTCTTCAATAATAAAGGAATAATTAGTTCACAGATTACAGAATTCATATAAACTGAGCTCAGATTCTCATCCTATTTTCACTAAAGTATATCTGATGCAACTTTTTTTTTTTTTAATTTTTGACTCCTACAGGTAAAAATTCTAGATAGCCATCTAAATATCTAAATCTCCTCATCACTTTACTTCATTATAGAGCCAAAGACACCTTCTTTTATATGAACAGTTTCAGTCTTTTTACCTAACTTGCTATTATGAACAGATTATGGCCTTCATTTCTTTTGTATCCACTGGTTATGTAGCAATTTCTAAAATAAAGACAGAATGGAGCTCATATCAAAGCACATTGTGCTTCCTGCCCCTCTAAAGTAGTGACATATGCTAGAAAGAAAGGAAATGATGAGGTCCAAGACAATAAACAGACAGAACATGTGGAAAATAAAACACCAAACTGTCCTAATTCAGTTGTGCATCTCTACTGGCTTCCCTGTGATCTACCCATATCCTCAAGGAAACGAAACCCACTAATTTTGTACATAGCCGGAGTGTCAGAAGAAACCCATTTCTGCCTAGGATGCTTTACAGAGGCATGATTAAAAGCCTTTATGATCTCCACACTATGTTCAGATTTGGGCAGCCACCATTCAAGACACAGTCTCTAAGGAGTCATGATAAAATTGAAGTGGTAGCTTTCCCACTTACTCACTTCAAACTGTCCGTAAAATCCAAACTTGCTGGGTCCCAGATACTGTTAATGGATACAACATCCATATAGATCTAAAGGACTTTTTTAACCATATTGCCAAGCCCTGATCTGAAGATACACTTCTGGAAGATTCAATCACTTTAAATCACTGTTGGTTCAGTGAAATCAATGGGATTACCTTAAAACTGGGCCAGTGCAAAGAGAACATGAACTGTGACTAGAAATTCCAGCATGTCTTGACTGTATATTCCAAATGAGTAGAGCCTGATCCACTCTGGTGAGTGAGCAGATAGAGAATGGAGTTGCAGGGTGCACAGCAATTCCTGTGGCCAGTGCCATGAAAACAAAATATTATTTTATTTTATCATAACTTACTTGTACCATTGCCCAAATGCCTACACAGCAAACATTTGCTTGTGTCATTAGTTTATCTGTCCCTGGGTAGTTATTAAGATAGCTGTGGTTACTGTGCTGATCTAAGGTACTGGGCAAACATTTTGAAACATTTAGAATTATTTATGGCAGAAGAGAAGCCAAAATGACTTGTCTCTTTGTTCTCCAGTATCAGTGTAATGATATGTGCTGGAACAGACTGGGCATGGAAATATTAGTTAACTGCTTTTGCAGAACAATGGATTAGTGTCAAAGCCCCAAAACTAGAGGTTGTTCCACCTTTAATTTTTTTGTAATGATATCATGAAATGAAAGCTATTTAATAACAAGATCATAAATAATGAAAAATACTTGTCACTCTCTTCATATTTTGCAGATATTCCGACTACCTATTTCCTTATGCAGTGACTCCATTTCTCCTTCAATTAGCTTTTGAAGCTCTCTGCTCTAACACTTCTCTGATACAGGTAAATTTCACTCCTTCTTTAAGGGCAACGTGAGCATATATACAAACAACAGGATTTGTAATGCAGAATCCTCGGGGCTGTCTCCTGAATTTCCTTACACAAGTAAAGGGTTCCAAGAATACAACAGGAATCCATTCTTGAGGGAGGCACAAGAGGAAGTAGAAAGTGTTATGTGCAGTGATGCAAGGAAGCAGAAAAGTGTTACATTTCTGTATCAGTAACTAAATCACACTGTACCGTGGATCAACTATTGCCAGTTACAGGACTCTATTTCAGGAACGGAGATAAGGATTTCAAATAACTATTACCGAAAACCAGATTGTTCATAATAACTGGTACACAAAAGATGAAATAGAATCAAGAAGTTGTCTTTGAGTTTAGTGGGAATAGTCTGACACATGCACTATCTTGCCTTTGCAATACTTTGGGTGGAATATAATAGAAAACTGTAGATTTTCCTCTTGCCATTTACCTGAATCTACCCTGAGAGTTGCTTAAGATCAAATGAAAAATCTGACTATAATAAATATTAAGAAGATGATTTCATTTAATGAACATCTAAAGTACTTCAGTCAGGCCTCTAAGTGAACACCACTTTCCTTTTGAAGAAAGGTCGCAAATATCTACAGTACTGAGCTTTGTTGTATGGTTAAATTAAGGCTCCTATAACTCAATCATATTTTACAGAAACAACACCATGGTCTCCTGGTTGGCTTGCTACACAGAGACGAACAAAAGATCGAGCACGTCCTGTACACCTACAGGCACTGGAGGCAGTGCCATGTGGGTCATGGAGAAACTCAGATGCAAAACGGCAAGACAGGCGCTTGTGGGGGGAGGAACAGACCTGCAGTGTGAACTTCAGCAGCTACACAGGCTGGACAACCTAAAATGTCCTTCCTTAGAACAGCACACGCACCAGCTGTTGGTATATTCAATACCCAGCCAGGCAGGAGTTTCTCTACACACAGACTGCCATTAGAAAGGTATATGGCATTTGGCAGTCACATAAACCAATTGCTGCTGGAAGAACACATTCAAGTTATGCCATTTCATGTTCGGTACATTCTTTATAATGAGCAGGTGGATTCAAAGTTTTAATCCTGCTAGCAGGTGACCTTTTCAAAATTCTGTATTTTTACTGCCTATCAATTTTGTTTCTTTCTTCCGAGCACCTGACATTGTAATCAAAGATGAATAGGAATTGCTAGAGAATTACTGAATACTGAAAAAGCCAGTGGTAAAGATGGCTTTCACGCAGTGTATGCTCTATCGCAGCCATGATATCTGATTTTTAATAGATTAGGTGCAAATATGCACATTAGCAAACTAAACAATGTACTAATATCCACAGAGAACAGGTTTCATCGATTAAATCATAAATATAGTATCTTATTATGCGTTTGGGGAAACAGAAATATGAAAAGCAATGCATGCATTTTTGAATTACAAGAGGAGGGAATATTGGCAAATCTTTCAACAGCTGTTTATCATGAAAAAGAAGTTACAGTTACCATTCCCCAGCCATGCAGTCTGAAAAACTAAAAACTGTACATTAATAAATTATAACAATGATGCATGAAGCTAATATAAAACTTTTGAAGGCAGTTTCTTAGTCCAGAGGGAGTTGTCAAATTTGCTATTTGTGACTTTAATGTTACTTGGAATTTCTTCTAGGGCGTTTAGAACTCCTTTTGTGACTCTTCATCAGCAGTTCCGCAGACAGCAAAGGCCTTGACAATATACATTTTCACTTTCTGCATGGCTGACGGACTTCATATGCTATATCCAATTTAAGGGTAGAGCAGTAGATTACATTGCTAGGATATAGAGAGCCATTGCCATTGAGACTGAATCATTGCTGTTTATAGTAATTCTTACTATTTGGTTTTTGACAGCCCTTTGTGACTGGAATAAAAGATGATGCTGAGATTATTGTCAAGCTACTGTAATAGCTAGTAGTGCATGAAGTCTGCAGCAGATGGACTTGAACTTATGAGCTCTCAGATTCTCAATAGCCTTTCAAATGAGCAGTGTTCTCCTTGGCCACATGTAATGTGACGGGCTTTGACAAACCCTTATTTCAGAAGATGAAATATTATTTCAGCCAGCTTTCTTTGTTCTATTTGAAAGGTTTTAGAGGGCTTAATTTGAGAGGTAGCTTAGAATTGAGAGAACAAATTGATTTTCAGTTGCATGAGGTAAACTATGTTACAGGTACATCCAAGCTGAACAGCAACAAAGCAACTTGACATACTCAGAATGCTTCCAAAAGCGCCCCCCCAGCCATTTCCATTACAATGCACAAATGCTATATACCTTTCTTTGGCTAAACTCATAATTTTCCTCATGAATCCCACTAATTCACAGACCTCTAATATGACAAATAAGTAATAGTAAAAATCTGTTTGGGATATGATATCCCAGAAGGATTCTCTTATAACACAAACAACTGCTATTGACTTGGATGCTGTTTTAGCTGCTGTCAAGAACATGGATGGACAGCAACCAGCTTGTCTTGCTGCAGGAACATCTTACACCTGGTTTGTCTCACTAAAGACCCCTTAGAGAAGCACATTTCTCTCAGGTCACCAGTTTACTGATTCCTGATTGCAGCGCAGTGCAAACTGACTGTTGTTCATGCGCAGTCAGCTGCTCAAGCCAGAATGGGGCAACAGAAACCCACCAGAGTGAGCAGTTCTCGGGCCCCAACCAATGCACACTGACAGCCCAAAAGTCAAATCACAAATGTTCCAAGGGCTGGTTTAAAACTTCTCAGATTATTTCTTTTGTCCATGTTTAGTATCTCTGTATCAGATCCATTACTTTTGTAAATATTTTTTTTCCATATCATGATTCTTTCTTTACATTCTAGAATTACAGTTTGATCTTTTATTGCATTGCTGCTGTTCAAGATTCTATAGTTAAAGTTGTGTCAGCACTTTTACTACAAAACCCATTTACGAGGGGTTTATAACAAAGCTATAAAGACGTACTACAGAATGAAAGGTGGTTTACAAAGTCTCAGCATGGGGCATTGTCTTTTTTTATCACTTTTTAATAAACAAATTAGACTTGCTATTTTAAGCCTTTATGAGTGTAAAGCAATTCCAGTTTATAGGTTATTGCCTATATAATGTGGCAATCAACTGTTATTAAAAAAAGTAAAATGAAGCAACTTATAAGTACTATGATTAAACCTGATTATGGAAAAAGTGGAATTTTGTGATGGTAGAAGCAGGCCAAATATATGTATCCTTATGGGACTGAGCTCTGCACTGAGAACGTGCTGATCTTTACAAACCCATCTTCCCCAAGGGAATAGGGGAGTCCAGCTTGGGGTGCAAGGTGTGAACCTGGTGAATAAATTCCCCTGGGATGTCTTGCATTGTGTCTGTGTTGCAAGGACACCAGTTGTACATTTTATGTAAATCTTTAATCTGTGGAGTGAACACAGGGTAATGCGTTCTTCTCTCCTCTAATGTCATTGGAGCTGGATTCCTGAAAAAAGGTTTTCTAGTGCTTTTAAAGGGCAGGTTGCTCATGTACCTCATGGATGTTGTGAGTTTCACTAAAAACACAATGAGGGTCAGTGAAGGCTCAAGAGGGACTGTTTTGGACTGTAGTTTCCCCCCATTACTGGTGCTTCTACATATAACTTAGTCATGAGTACATTACCTTTCTGTTTTCTCTGCTTAGCTATGTGCAGGACTATGTTTGGAGGCACTTTGCAATACCCCTCCGTGGCCAGAAGATGCTACCTGGTTGAGCGGCTTTCCTTGGTAAACTGCTTCAAGGCACTGGGGTTTGATGAACAGATTCACAGCTTCTCACCAGTGACTCATCCCCCAAATGAGGGCCCAGCAGCCCACTCAGGACTCACAGATCAGTAATAACATGAAATAATGAGTTCAGAGGGACTGCCAGAGAAAGCTGACCATACTGCTTGCAGTACCTGAACTGTGCAGTCCCATGTGTAAAGTTATCTGTGTACCCTGGTACCTGAAGTAGCTTGGATTCCATTGCCATGAAATCCTGTGTTGCTCCCTAGAGCCATCCTTACTTACACACAGTTCCCAAGATGTGCTGATACATTAGGAATGCCCTACTAAGTCATTACATTTGTGAGGTTGTTCATTGCCCCGAATTTGGCTGTGATGTGATGAGACTGGGAGACTAGTTTCCAAGCATGCCGACCGTAGAGGGCATTCAAATAAAAAAAGGAGCATGGGCTACATGCATGTATGACGTTATCTGCAAAAAAACATATAGATAATACTCCAAAGCAACTCATGCTGTCTCTACGGTGGGACCAGATGTATATGCAGAGCTGCACCTGTGAATGCACTGGATGAGGGAAGCTGCACCAGCACGCACTTCAGTCCAGGCTGCTCATACCTTCCAAAGGCTTTGGGTGCTTCTCAGCTGAAGTATGTGCTGCCAGAGCCCTGGCTATTAGCACCATGCTACAAGTGAGCTAACAGATGTGCTACTGCCTGCAGTGCAGGGAGCCCTGAAGTCCAGGTTCCGCTGGCTTCTACTGAATTGTGGATCCAAAGCAATTTTAAAATGTTAATATCTTGCACTCAGTGAAAATGGGGCTGTCTTGGATTCTGATCATGCAAGCGCTACATAGATAACTTCACACATGGGACCTCACAGAGCTGCCTAAATTACAGTGTGTTATTACAAACTCCAGTGAAGACTGGCACAGAAATCAGGAATAATTTTTAAAAACAGACCACAGATTCCAAAGGAATAACTAAAGGCAATGAGGGGAAAAAAATTAAAAATCAGGTTTTACAATGGCACTAGCCACATATTAACAAAAGATCTATTGTTGTCCTTCTCATAATAACTGCGTATTAAAAGGAATTAATACACTAAAAATATGCTTTCAGAGGAGATGAAACTTCAATTGTCTGCACATAAAATAGCAATGATGTATTTAAATAACCTTTTAACAGGCGAACTATTAAATATATTTTCCAATATACCTAGGAAAGAATCACTAAATACTAATCTTTTCCTAAACATTTAAACCATCAATACCCTGCTTAGATTAACAATGAGTTTGTACCAATATAAATGGTTCTGTAATAATTTAAAACAACCTTAAGTACAAAACGTAGAACTGCACAATCACCTCCCCGTGACCCCGGGTTTTTCCTCCGTTTTGCAAGGAAGGTTGCTGGCAGCAAGGTTGTTACACGAACTGACAAAAGCAAGTGGAGACAGGGAGCTGTGCTTATTTAAGTCTCTATTCTTCCATGCCACTCAGCTTCAATCCTGGGCCTGGCAAAACATCATCAGTATTCTCTGCCTCTTTTAACTAAAGGAAGCAAATCAAGAACCAGACAGGCTAATGGGAACTGAACCTCATTTCTTGGCCTCTCGCTCAACCTGTGAAGCCAAACGGAAAGCAGCCCACTTCTGCAGGCCTCGCGCTCCCCTTGCCAGCTGGGAAGTGGAGCCCCTCCGCACTCCCGGCTCCGCGGCAGGCAGCACGCAGGCTGCTTTCCCGGCTGTGAGCGCCATGAGACAGCTGGGAATCTGACTGCTTCTCCAGCTCTCCTGTCCACTTGCCAAGCAGAGTCTGCAGGGCTCCTTTTCCACTTGCCCCAGCCAGTTAGGAGGTGATCTATAGTGCTATTATCACAGCTAGCCAAGCAGTCCAAAAATCTCCATACAAAAATGAAGTTTTGGTAAGGTTCCACAAGAAGGGGGACCAAAAGAGGAATTTAATAAGGAAAGGGCATCCTTCTTACTCTTTCTCAGTTCCCTCTGAGTTGAGTCAAATTTAGGGGCTCTATTTCCACCCTTTCTCCTAACTGAACCTAATCCGAGGCACATTCAACTAGAAATACCAGAGACACGTTAGAGGGAGGGAACTGAAAAAGCAACAGCTACTGACTAGAGCTGGTTGAAAGGTTTTCAACAAAACCTGAAACCATATGAAACCCACCTCGTTTCATATTTCACTGCAACTTGAAACTCAAAGCAGATTTGTCGAAAGGTTCTCTAAGGATTGTGGTTCCAGTCACAACTGGCTGATCCATTTATAGTACACAGCTTTATTAGACAAGCTGAGGGCCAGTATAGCTGGGCTCTCTTTCACAACTCAGACGGAAAGGAGAAGGTCAGCTTGCCCTGCCTGCTGTCCTGTGTGGCCTGGCCAGACTCTGAACCCAGGGAAGAGCCTCATCTCCCTCACACAGACATGCAATAGCAAGACAGGGCATATCCCCTCTTTCCCATTTCCGTAGGGGCTAACCAGTCAGTTAAAGGATCCTTAGAAACCAACAGCCATGGGATGGACAGGTGCAAAGAAAGAAGCATCCTTCTTCCCAGTCAGGAGAGGAGGGGCTGTTCCCCCCCTACATAAGGCACAGAAGCCTGTTTTTTGGCCCATTTGTTTGCTTGTAGTTTGACCAAGACCAGCTTACTGTTTTCACCTGAATTAGTTGCTGCATTGAGTGATTTGACAGATACTTTGTGTAAACAAATTCTGCCTCTGAACTCCTTACAGATAGGTCACTGCTGTCGTTCATTCACTGTCTACACAACTCCATTCAGATGGTCAATACAAACCAGACCATGCCTGCTCAGTGAGTCATTGGTTATAATTTTTATTGTTTTATGCTGCCACTGCTCACATACACATAGGTGCTAGCAAACAAATAAACACTCATGCAACCTCAAGTACATCCACAAGCCTCAACTGACCCAAATGGCCACAGAGAGCAAATACACAATCAGCCTGTCTGTACACAGATCATTTCACCAGCTTTTGTAATGAGGATATTTGAAACTCCCTTTTCCTTTTCCCTTCTTTCTGCTCTCCCTCTGTGCTTTTCCAGGTCTAGTTTGAGTTTTGTTGTGAAGCACTGGATTCATTCATACATCAAAGGGAAATCTAAGGCATCAGAGCCCATATAGACAGAAAACAAAGGCACTGTTTACGAGGCAGAAACTTGCTGAGAGAAGCAGCTGAGTTTTGCAAGGCTCACCCACTGACTGCCACCTTGGAGGTACATCAAACACCATTACTTGCTCCATACAGTCAAACATTTCTCTTTCAAAGCCTCCTAATAGAATGGATTATTTGTACTACTGTAGTACTGAAAAGTCCCAGCCTTGACCAGTGCCCTGTGTGGAACATTTCCCCTTTACTGAGTTTTGCTGGATGAGAAACAGTCCAGCTCTATGGGCACAGAGGTCCCGGTGGACTAATCTAGATGAAATTAGTCTGGAAGGAGCTACTTCCTACCATAGTAGCTCAAAACTAGGCACCCATGTCAAGGATTCACCTTGCCTCATCCAGAGTTTGTACTGAGCCAGAAAAAAACCACCCAAAAAATCTTCTTATCCTAATGAGTTCCTGTGATATTTATTATATACTTAGGCTAACATATAGGCGGGGTTGACCATATTTTTTAGGTCCTGTATGCTTATTCTCATTTAAATAAATTATTTCCTTTTTGAGCAGGGTCAAAAGAGCCTCTGGCATGGGAAGGCACAGGCAAACTAGCTGTTTCACACACAGCATTGCACTTTCCAAGCCAAGTGTGGAAAGCCATGGTGGATTCAAAACCCATCTTCTTTCCATCTGGCAGAGCACGAGCTCAGTATCCTTTCTATCTTGTAAACATGCTTTTTTCCTTTAGCTGAGAATTATTAATTATAGTTAGAGTGTCTGCTTTTTTCTGTTTGTTTGTTTTTGCTTGTATGCCAGGCTGCACACAATGTACCCAGTATTCTGAAAATACAGCTGAGTCTACCAGCCTTGCACTGCCCTTTGCTACACTAGCCCCGTTCTTTACAGCTCAGATAAAAAAGAAGGGATAAATTTTTAAATGATACTCATCTCATAGCCTCTATACAGTATGAATATTTTTTCTTCATTGTGGATAAATGTTTTGGCAATTAAATGAAAAACACACAAAAATCATAACCTTGTTCTTCCAGACCTCTGTTCTACAGAGTGTCTTGGACCGCAGCAGTACAGTGGATTTCCAGTCCTCCAATACTTCACAAAACTTGGAGGAGCCCCTTGTCAGTCAGAAATTTGGCAGGTTACTGTTGACACAAACAAAAGGCCCAGCTCTGACTACAGCTCAGAGGAAGCCTGCTCATGGAAGACTTCTTGTGTATGTCAGTGCCATAAATGAGAACAAAATGGAGGGTGCAGAGCTGCAACTTCTGGGCAGCCTTTAGAAATTTGTTGTTAGTGTTTATTGCACCAGATATAGAGAGCAATGGGTCTCCTATTAGACTGAATTTTCTCCACTCTTGGATACAAAAAACAGAGTGTTGAAATCCAAATAAGTAAGTTTTCTTTTAAAATGTGGACACATTAATTGGCTTAGAGGGTAATAGCTTTATTCTAAGAAATGCATCTTGAAGTACAGTCCACAGAACATGATTCCTAAGATATTTGCTGGACGACAGTATGAACCATACCTGTGCCTGGTGACTATTCACACTGAGAAGGGTATTGCTTACCTATGCCTTCTTTGAGGGGGCTGATTACTATTTGCAGTGATGTGGATGTTGCATTGACTTCACTGTGCTAGGTCAGTGAGCAAGAAGATTTGAGCCTTATTCAGAGTCTGCACTTTCATCTGAAGCAAGATGCAACAAAGGAGCAAGCACAAGGAACGATGAAGAGGAATAAATGTTATATATAAAAAAACTTGTAAGCTAACAAAATAGCTATTTCACAGTTTAATGATTCCAAAATAATCTGAAAGGTTTTAACAAAAATCTCCACCTTTGATTTTGACTATCACAGAACCCCTGCTGCCCCTGTGTGTAAGTGACTTCTCATGGTATCACAGCAGAGGTTTCTGCAAGGAGATATTCAGAGAAGAGCTTTTAACATGTTCATTAATCTATGGCATTTTACTAGAAAAGCTATGGAGTGAAACAAAGAGATGCCTGTGAGGAGGAAGTCCTCCACTGGTGTAAGGAGAAGAAAAAAGGGGGCAACACAGCATTTTGAACAATTTTGCTCTGTGGGTTGGGTTCTGTGGCTGGGAGGAAGAGCCCAGCAGAGCTTCACTGACTCTCACTAAGTGACTGCTGCTGAAAGCAAAGGGCAGCAGCAGGTGCTGGAGCAGTGGAACTCCTGTGCCAGCACCTTGCCAGCTGCATGTGCAGCTCCACTTCAGAGCTAGAGACTCAGAGAAACCAAAAAGAGAAAACTGCTTTTCGTTTCATCAGGGCAAAGTAAATGATATCAAGGAATTCTTAAGGAAAATTTGAAAAAAACAAACCCCATCAGATTAATATTTCTGTGGATATTTAAAAATGATGTTCCTGCTTCCAGAAGCTTTAGGCTTACTTCACGATATTCAGCGTTACAGTCCCAAGAGCCTAACAATCACTCCTCACCAATCAAACTGTTCCTGCCCAGAGTGCCATGGGAAGAGCAGGAACAGAAGCGTGGGTTTAATGAACCTTTGCCCCTCTACAGCAGAGTACTGTGTATGGGCACATGATCCCTCTTCTATCCAAAATATATACTCAAAACTCTCATTTTCTCTTTTCAAATACACACCCAAATTGTCTAGCTCAATATGCATACATATAACTACATGTGCAACCTCAGGTAGGTATTGTAAGTATTTTCAGTTAATTGGAGATGTCTGTTCAAAAGTCTGGTTGCATCAGGAGTTCTACTTTCTACAAGAATTTCTTCTGTGATATTTTAAAAACTTTTACACTAAACCCCACGATTCCTTTAACACTTGAAATAAACACCCTGCGAATCTGTTTCTTTTTAAGAATCAGCTACTGCTTTCTACTATGTAAAGAAAACAAAAAGATACCAAATTGTTTGAATCCCCTCAGTGAATATGAAGTTAAACATTGTCTCTCCTCCCATATTCTGATACTTGGCTAAAAAATCTGGACATAAAAATCTCAGTTATCCAAGATAATCTGCATTAATGAAGTTGCGTTTATAACACTTACCATCGCTAATAAACATTTTAATTATTGATTTCAGCTGAAAAATTCCTGAGGCTGAGTATAAACAAAAGAAATAAGTATCTGCCTCTTGGTTAATGTTTTTATTCAAGTGTAGAGGTGAAGCTATAGATCCCAGAGATGGAAAAAACCATTTGCTATTCTCACTCATATTTAGAACCCTATTAGTGGGTTTGTGGAAAAAAAAAGTCATATACTCCCAAAAAACAGGCTATGAATTTATGTTTGTAGATTTTATTGCTTCTTGCAGCTCTATTTTTATTCTCTATTCTTTGTAATAGTCTTAAAAAACTCCTTAGAATTATAATTTTCTCCCTACAGATGCTGTCTTTTTCTATTAAACAAACATCGATCTCCTGCATTTTCCCTCTTTTGTTCCCCTGCCACCCCTTTTGTTTCAAATGGACGTAAAATTATCCCAGGTATTTTTGTGTTTAACATCTACAACTTCATTTCACACGGGTCTAATACAGACTCCACAATAATAATAACAATAATCATCGGACTGCTGTATATTACAAAAGACTTAATTTTTTTGATTGCTTAGGACTTCCTTTCCTATTGACTTTGGGCTAGACTTGGAAAGCACAGCCTGCTGTCCATCACGGGCAGCCCTACAGGGAGCTCCAGCTTGCTCAGAGGGAAGTGTCAGGGGGAGGTACAGCTGCTGATCTGCCCATCAGGACCATACCCACCCCAGGTGACCTTTCCCTGGGTACAGGCCTGTTAAGAACACCAGCAGAGAGCAGACAAACGTGTCTCGATGGCTCTGAAAGCCTGAACCAAATGTACGGTCACCAGCAGACAGGGGAACACGAAACTTTCATTTGCTCAGGTCCTGGCTGGTCTGTGGCACAGCACACTGATACAACACAGGTCACTTTATGTATTCATCATGTTTGGGGTTTGCATTTGGGAAGGAGCTTGCTCTGAAACTCAGTAAGAAGACCCTGCCCCCTGTCAGGAGTACATGACTTCTCAAATCGTCCAACATGCCCACTGGGACAGCTGGGGGGGCATATCTGTTCAGATTAAGGAATCAATAGAAAATTTGATGCAGGATGCCCCCAAATACTCATAATCTAACAGTTTAGGTTGTACTGAAACATCTTGGATGTGGAAAAACTTCCCCTTTTTTCTTATATGAGGATCAGATCAGGGCAACTGAATCTTCACATGAAATAAACACATCATTCTTCCAAACGTTTGGGTTTTTTATGATACAATGCCAAGTATGATCATCTCCATGAAGAGAGAGAGCATAAGCTGTTGAAAGTCTAGTTAGGCAAAAATTCCAGGATTAGCATCTGCTCCCTAAAAGTCCTCTTCCCCTTTTAATTGTATTTTCGGTGGAAAGAAATTTCTATGTAATCAAAATCTTTTGCATTTGCCCTAGTCAGAGAGGACACCTTTAGCTCACAATTGTCCTGGTCACAAATTTGTTGGTGTAACAGATCAGAGTGACTGGTGAATCAGACCTCAGACCGCTTCTGTTGCACTCCTTCTTCTGCACAATTATTTTCAACTTATTTTGTGACAAGACAAAGACAACAATGCCTCCGGATTCACACTCCACTGACTTCAGCAGTCAATGCTCATTTAGCTGTTATTAACCACCCCGAGGGCGATATGAAGTCCACACCTAACATCTGAAACTAATTCCAAGATCAACAATAGGAGTCACCTGATAATTTTCTTCTCTACTGAAGGTTGCTCTAAACTTTACACATTTCACCTCACATTATATGCATTAAAAATGATACCAAGACTCTGATACCAAGGATATAGTGGTAATCAGTGAAAGGAAAAGGTGGCTCTTTAAAGAAATTCCTTTTAAGCAGAATTGAAGGCAAGCTGACAGAGACACCATTTATGGTGGGCACTTCCATTGTCCAGGTAGCATAAACCAGCACATCTCCTATTCTTCCACATCAGGTGAGCAAATGCCAAGCAGGACATTCAATAAGTGCTGAGCTGTCACGCACCACAGAGTGAACGTAGCTATAACATGGCCACAACCTTCCCCAACAGTTACGGCGGGTGCTTTCTGCATGTGTTTGTTTACAGACACATCCCAAGAGTTGTGCGTGAACACCAGGGCACCCCTGGGGACAGAGAGGGGGGTTTGCAACACACAGGCACCACCCAGCTCTTGCTGAGAATCCTCCCGGGCCTGGTAGAGAGCACCAGACTCCTGCCTGCACCCAGCTCTCCTCGGCTGCCTCTGCATTCGCCTCCAACAGGGAATAAAATGTTGGAAGGACAGCATCTTAATCATAAGCAACCACACGAAGTCATGCTTTTTTAAAAATAACAGTATCTCGAGAACTTCTGGACATATGTGCCAGATAATTATTTACCCACGTCCCTTACCTAATGGAAATCTCTTTGTGTGTTTTCTCTAGTGAAATGCTTATCATTCCATATCTGACTTCATATGTGCTCATAGTAATTAGGTCAGGGAACCTGACAATTTTTTGTTGTTGCTCAAGCAAGTCACAAACTAATCTTAATTCTGTTGGAAGTTTTCTTCCCTTTAAATAGTTGTAGACATTTATTACTGAACTCCCTGCTTTTGACAGAATTCTATTAAAAGAAATTGATTTTACAACCTCAGACTATTACATTGTGCTGAAGGATAAAGCATCATACCTAATTTTTGTTCCTGATTTTTATTAAGAATATTTTTAAAAATTCAATAAGTCATTGAGTGAAATATCCAGTGTCACAGGTGCCACTGCTTAAAAAAGTTATCATTTTTTTGTAATCAGATATCAATCTACTAGAAATTCTGTAAAAAATAAAAAAAAATCAAACTTAGTTTTTAAATACTCTTTCAGGAAAATTACATTTTAACAACTAAACACAACAATATGTTGGATTACATTTTGAGCAGAATGTTTACCTTTCACTGAGTTTCTTTGCCAGCTGTGTCAGCGTTGACTGTAATAGCTTATGTATAAAAAATATTAAAAAGAGCTGTTTATTTTTTTTAATTGCCATGATCGTGCCAAAAAACACAATGTGTGGGCTGGAGGCAGAGTGCTGGGAGCAATATTATTCATGTTAAAAACAGTTGCCTGATTTGCTTTCTTTGAAAATTAGGATACTATAAATAGGAGCCCAGTGGGATTTGTCGATTGCAAGTTATGTTTTAAAAGCTGCTAGGACGAAACTTTTGAAAGACTTACAAAAGATAGAACCATTACATTACGGCTTGTGATTTCCCTTTGGCCTATATTAGACCTTTATTTTTGAACAGTTATGTATTATAGATCTACCTCTTATTTCTATGCATACGTCAAAACACTAGATTTTTAAAAAAACCTCTATACAAAAAATTGTTTGCTTTTCATATGTCTTTCTATAAGCCAACTATCTTCACTCACTGTTTTGTCCATCATCATTAAAAATGTTGTATTGCTAAACTCATAGCAATTTGATGTTGCTTGCTTTGTAGAAACCCTTCCCCACAAATCACCTTTGAACCACTCAGAAATTAAGGAATACTAATCCCTTACAAAAAGTGTCAAGCCACTGTCCCACAAGAGTGCCACAGCTGTCCCTCCCCTTATTTACCAGTCCCTTAGCATCTGGGTGCCTTTCCTTTTTTGCCTGCCTTAGAGATGATAGAAGGCATGCTTCCAAAAAATCCCCAAACACTACCAAAAACCCACAGAACCAACAAACCTCCAAAGCACAGAAAACCTTTATATGAATAACAAAGCAAGAAGAAACTATTGCAGAGATTTTATCAAGCACTTTTTTCCATGATAAATTATACATGACATTCACCATTAGAAAGCTGGCATTTTGACCTGCATTTGGAATGGGAAGCAACGGGAGCTATTGGGATATACTGACTTTTTAACAGCAAACACAAGGAAAGAAATAAAACATATTCTGCTAATTTAACTCTGAGCAATAGGCCAACAAAGCAATTACACAGCTTGTAAGACCTACTTAAATTCCAGCTTTGCCCACTGGATTCTGTAAGTATAAAGAAACAATTTTTCCCAAACGCTTCAGTGTTTGACTGGGTTTTTACACAAGCATATTCATACTGCGCTGCTTACATAAACCACACATCTTTGAAAGTGCTGTGGGATTTTGGTGTCCATCTTAAAGCACGGAGCAAATGGCCTGATGGCCATTTTTCTGAAGGCACAACCTTTCATCAGGAATTTGGACCCTGTTCAGAGGAGTTTCAGTTGAAACACTTGACAGCACTTAGATGCTGCCAACCCAGCCTTGATGCCTGTCTGCATGTCTTTTTGCGACTCCTCTGTTCTGTGACCTTTGAGTTTATTTAACTCCACGGTCTCAAACTTGGCGCAGCCTGGGATCTCAACTGCAGCACTCAAGTTCCAGAGGAGAACAGCAGAAAATGGAGAAAGAGCGGAAAGTGGGAAAGAGGGATGTGCTAACAGAAGAGAGGAGCATCGCCTTCAACACTGTTCCAACAAAATTTTAACTAGTGCCATATTTTCATTTGTAAATTAAATACTTCAGGATGTGTATCAGACAGCCATCCTTATCGAAAGAAATTTGCTGTCCTGATCTGAAGCTTTTCTTAGCAGAATTGTAGTTGAGTAAGAAACAAGAGCTCAATCCCATATTTTGGTCTAATCAGACTTAAAGAAATTATTTAGCATAAGGTGATAATTATCTCCTGTCCACCATAAAAACTCAATCAAAATATGAAAGCCTGGGTTTATCCTATATAAACATGGAAAAGCAATTAACAGTGTGACAAAAAGCATCGTACATTATCAGGAGGGTTGACCCTGTTCCAAGGATAAAATGATAACTAGTGTCCTGAGTCCAGCTCGGTGACCTTCTGGAGCTGGAACTGTCAATTATGTCAAATTAGCCAGGTCACATTGGCTGGCTTTGTGAGTGAGGCTGGATCAATGCAGTGCATGTCACTGATGATGGCAATGATTTAATCAATCTCAGCCACTGAGCGGACACCAATGAGGTGGTGAAGCAAGCACCAAAAAAAGAATGCTAGGATCTTTCATTGTCAGGGTTACCTCAAGGCTCCCTATTTGTGCTTTTCCTTTAAATGCTAATTTGAAACTACGAAAAAATAACACTAAGTAGCAATTTCCTAGAAGGGGTTTTGTCACATCTATTCAGACTTATATTCTGCGTACCAAATTGCAACCTGATGTTCAATAATGCTGTTTTTGACACTTCTGTGTAATAAAAGTGAAGATCCTTCTTTGCTCAAGGATGTCTATGACACTTTTGACACTTCTCTCCCAGAATTGCAGGCAGCCCAGATGTTCTTTGCATTAAGCAGAGCATTGCTACAGCTGCTCTGGAATGTCAGAAGATATTGGGCTCTAGGCAAAAGTAGCAAAGGGCATCTTTCCTCTTTTTAACTGAGGAGTAATTTTGGAGAGTAAAACCTTTTGATGTGCACAAAATTAAGGCCTCAGAGGGACTTTATAGGCAAGGGACACATTGCATTTTCTCTGCTCATGTTTCAAGGTAACTCAGAACCATTACAGAGCAGCTGTTTCCACTTCTGTTCAGAAAAAAATATTCCTTACCTATGCCAGCATGGCACTGTATCTGCTGGACATCGGAATGTTATGATACAGGCAAAAATGAGAGAACAGTAACAGATCTTTGTGATAGACTGAAGCTTTGATTTCTGGGGACTCACAAGGGTGCAAGACCCAGTCAGTCCTGGATTGTTTGGGCTTCTCAAGACTTGAATCCAGGGATTTACATTCAGAACTGTCTCCTTCCACAGCAGTGACAGCTGAAGATGTGTCCCTGTACCCCAGTATTCTCTGAAGCTGAAGTAAGTGTTCGAAAACACTTCATGTTCCCGGAAAAAAGTGTTCCTGGGTAAAAAATGTTCAGATATTTTCAGCATCCTCTTCCTTTTTTCTGTCCTTGTACTGTCCCCAAAACAGATGCTTGTTGGACTGAGTAACAAACAGGACTGTGTTTCCCCTTTATTTGAAAAACACATAGGTTTTACTCTTTAACACAGGCCACACAAGCAGTCGTTTGGTGCACAACAAAGACACGTAGGATGCAGGGGTCCATGGGTAGCTCCCTCAAAAGAAATACTCTTTAAATTTAAAGTAAAGCCCCAGGGCTTGCACCAGGCACAGCTCCTGTCTGTGGGTGGGCTGACAAGTCGGGGTCTTTCCCTTCATCCTGCTGCTCTTCAGCTCCATCTCCTGGAGTCACCTACTGCATTGGAAGAACCACCTTTCCACAGCCATGCACTGCCCTTACAGCAGGAACAGGTTAGCAGAGAGTCTAATTAATCAGTTTCTTCAGGAAAAAGAAAAAAAAGAATGCTAGAAATAAAATTTCTAATTTGGAAATTTCAGTGCAGGGATCTATTTTTAAGCACTTGCAACAGACGTTTCTCTGCTGGAAGGTTGTTTTTTGTTTTTGTTTTTTTTTTTTTAACAGAAATCTCTGTTAATAATACAACTTTTAAAAGGCTTAAAACAGCTCAGAGAGCTGTTATTTATACTCTTACACACACTCCCAAAGGTTAAGGTAGTCACATCACCTTCCTCAAAATAACACGAAACGAAATTTTATTTTTTGGAAGAGTATCTTCTGTCATCTCACAGAAGAGTCTCTCCTGTGCACGTGGCACGGGAATTTCTCAAACAACATCTTACTGGGATTACTCTTTGCCTGAATTTGCTCCGTGGCTGTACAGCGAGCTCACTGGTGCAGGCTCTGTCTGGTTTGGATGCTGGTTTACAGACATGGCAGGAACAACAGCCGGCAAAGCGAGTAGTGGGGAAAACTAATATTTCTGGGTGCTGGTGGGTCAGATTAGAGCAGATCCCATAAAACTCTCATCATCTGGAAAGATTACCTGTGGTATTCATACTGGGATTTTCCTGCTGCGCTGCCAAGCCAATGTTATCAAGGAGCCATGAGCATACCCAAAGAAAGGCAATGAACATCAGCGTGCTTTGTTGTACCTGCCACCAGTTCCTAAACAATACTGGGGATTCCACCTTGCACTTCAGCCCTCCATGGTCCTCCTGATCAGACAGGGGCAGGGAAGACAGAACCACTACCTAACACCTTATTCCAAATCCAGACCAGGATGGTCTGCACCATACCCTGGTGAGCTGCAGGGCCTCAGCATGTTGACTTTTTGGCCCGCATTGCGAGTTTTTGTCCCTGTTTGGGACAGAATGCTGCAAACCCATCACGGATGATGCTACTTTAGCAACAGTTGCCATGCTGTCTGCTCCTTTTCTAGACATATTCCCTAGCGTGGGTGTCACTTTCACAGTCAAATGCCACTGGACACAGAATTATGGCAGCGATTACTATGGAAAATAAGAAACACAAGGACAAATCATTTTAACTGAAGCGTCAGCAATGGAAAATGGCACTCATCCTTAAATGTCATAGAGCCTCCCAGTTGGGCCTGGGCTCTGTGAAATGGGGAAAGGAGTCCAGAATTGCACAGATCCATTATCCTCATGGTTCAGGAGGACAAGCTCATTAGAACTATAGCTTCATTAGGTAGCAAGAGCTGCCCTGTTGTCAGGCTATGATCTATTTCTTATCTTGGATTGTGCCACAGATTTTCTCTCCCACATCCCAACCACAATTGACTACCACACCTCACTGCTTTTGGTGATGGAGCATAGATCTTGCTGTAAGAATTATAAGTTAGAGTTTCAGTAATACCACAGCAATATCTGCTAAACATTACTCAGTATTATCCATGTCCAGGGATGCCCTTACTTCTCCTCTCTGCTATGGGAAGGGATCACTTGCCAAGGGCCTACAACTATTAGCAGCTCCCATTAAGGGGCTAATCTGTGCTCAATGACTACACACACCCAGAGTGCACAGCAATAACAAAAACACCGAACCACACCTTTGCGATGTATATTTACCTTTTCATTTAAGAGATGCCAAGTTTAGAATGTAAATCAAATAGTAAAATGAAACCATAAACTCTAATTAAAAATACTAGTTAAAAAAGAAACTGTTTTGGAGATGCTGGAGCGTACAGGGAAAAAGGCAGGGCACTACTTTATACTGTGGGGATCCTTTTTCCTTTTAAAATTTGTTTTTTTAAGGCAAAATGGATTAATATTTAATCTCTCATTATAATGATATATAGTATTTACAAAGAATTGAAATAGTCAGAAAACAGCAATATCTTAGAAAATTCTATGTTATTTCTCAGGCTTCCAAAAGAAGTGCTCAGATATAATTGCTTAAAGCAGACTTCAAAAGGTTTAATACAGCAGCAGCTGCAGCAAATATATGGCTTTTTCTGTTTTAATTATCCGTTTCTTCTAATAGGTTCTACAAGACTTAAACATGAATAGAGATCTGAGAGAGAGCCAGATTTTACATTTTACCTACGCTATTCTGAAAAGAGGGTAATAATTATAGAAATGGCTGAAGCTTGCATGGTGGTTTGTTTGTACACGTGAAGAACTCCCCCAGTGTTTCTCTTCTCCAAGTCCAATGATTAACTCCACTTAAAAAAACCCCAATCCTTGTGTGTCTGTTGACAAAAATCTCTGCAACATAAAAGATTTAATAGCAATACTTGGCATAAAATATTTTGGCAAAATGAACCGAATATCACATCAAACACACATGAAAGGCAAATTTCCCAGCCAGGAGAACGGTTTTATCAAACTCCAGATTCCAATGTTCTTCTATTGTGGCAAAATCAAAACTGCTTCTATCTTACAGAATTCCTTTGGTCAAGGTGAAAGCACTTTAGATATTGTTATTTGTCTTCTTTGCAGGGATGTAGCACATATTCTATTATGGCAAGACTCTCAGCTTCCTTGCTCACAACTGTAAAATATATTGTTGTCCTGTTTCACAAAATTTAAAGCTGTTCTGATGAATACACAACTTTCATTTGGAGTTTTTTTAAAAAAAAATATCTTTCACGCCTCATTTATTTAGAAGCTCTTTGCCTTATCACTGCTCTAGCTATTTATAGCACTGCCTTTTATCAAAGCCAACTTTCTTCCTTCTCCTTTACATTTTTAAAGAAAAAAAGTTAAAAAGCAACCTTTCCAGTGACATTATTCTCACAACACATACCAAATTGATTTGAAAACATTAAATTTGCCAAATTTCCCTGCACGTTGAACTGGAATCTAAATATGGCTCCCTTATTTACGTAAGCGGAGCCTTATTTATTGAAGAGACAGGGCTTTTTTTGAGGATCTTCCTAACGAGCATGGTGACAGCACATCAAAATTTTTGAATTATTTTCATTTTTAATTTTTGGAACATCAATTTGCAGACAATGTGGGGCCATATAATTAAACGTGCCGTTAATGACGTGTTTACAAGGACTCCTTTGATGCACGGCTTTCTCGTCAGAGGGGCTGCGATGTGAGCCCAGCGCCGAGCGTGCTGCCAGGCTGCTGCCCACACCTCAGCTCCACGCGGTGGGACTGGGGCAGTCCCGAAGGGGCTCCTGCAGTGGGCGAGAGCTCAGGCCTTTTCACCGAGGCTCCTCCTCGCATGTCCACCAAGATGAGCAGGGAGAACCTACAGAACCCTCACCGAGGGAGGGGTTTTGGCCCTTGACACCTATGACAGGTGGGAGTCCAATTAGAAATGCACCCCGTAAACTGGAAATACGGTCTCAGCAAAATCCCCCCCGTTTTCCCTTGCTTTTAATTCTCGAAACTTGCAGCTTTTGTGCTGGGCTTTTGTTACATGATTTCAGCAGGTGTTTGTGACGTTCAAAGGAAAGCCTCTTTCGAATTTTTTATGTTGTGAAAATGGCTGATGTTTAGAGCCTTACATTTGTCACACTAAACTTCAATGGTGTTAAGCCTGAGCCCACCTGCGCTGACACAGGGCAGTGCCCAAAGTGCTCTGATCCTGCAGACACATAGAACATGCCTGGCTGTGAGCAGGTGAACAGTCAGAGAAAATAGAAAAATAGAAATTTCTAAGACTCCATGAACCCTACAGTGAGCCCTCCACAGACTCAGAGGCCTGTCTTTTAGAGTTAATTGAGCAAGGTCCAAATTGTTTTAGCTGAGCTAACACCACAGAGGTAACAAATTCCACAGGTAAACACATCTGCACTACGTGAGCTCCAAAAGCATTGCACATCTCCCCCGAAATGCTACCTTGTCAACAAGCTGAAACTACATCTGTTCACTGCTCTCCTCCTTTCACACTCATTTCAAGCCTATACTCTTGTCACTCCACTGACTACAGGCAAAAATACCAGGTGATTCCCAACCAATTTCCTTTGTGCACACAGGAGGCCATGGAGCTCATCATCTCTTCCAGCCAGAGGGTGGCATGTACATATCCCCTCTTCTGACCATTCGAACAAAATTCACATAATTTTGTAGACTAAAATTATTCCTCATTAGTACATAATAATATGAAAATCAAAGAAAATTCAAAATAAAATAATGACTATGCAGTTAAACTGTAACATAGACTAGAGGGCAAATGTTTAATCCTGTACAGATACATTGGTGTAAATGTGAAGTTGACTGCTGACATGGGTGGAATACCTCCAAATTTATATTGCCAGAAAAAAGACAATCTAGCTAGTTGTTCCTAAAATTACTAATTGAAGTAATAGCTCTTGAATAACATATTTACAACAGAGATAAAAATATTGCAGGATCTCCAGACAAATCAGGCAGGATTACACTGCAGTTAGAAGTGATATTCTAATGAAAATACAGACATGAGTTAAGTGAGAAATAAGTCTCTCATATATCACACATTCTCTTCTCTGTAAAAAGTATCCATGTATTTTCAGTACCTTCACTGGCCTATACAATGTGACACCTATTTTTTGTACAGATGGGAAAACCCGGGATGATAGCATTGGTTCTGAAATTGTTTCCTACCAGAGGTGTCCTGTTCCACCAAAAAGGATTCAATTTCTATTTGAGTTCTGTTTTAGGCTAACTCTTGTTTAATTTTTTATATTGAGTTGCAAACTTGCACTAACACAAGCTGGTATTTTCATAAGAGCTGTAATATTCTGCTCTTTCGTTATCAAAAAATCCTTTATTCTGTACATGTCCTCCGTTAATGTGAATTATTTGTTAGCTGTTAGGTGGATTTATGCCTTTCATCTTAGCCTGAACTTCCCTCATGAGCATTCAGATAAATTATTTTGAAGGCTTTCAGAAGCCAAGCATCCAATTGTATTATGTTAATATTACACAATATCTATATTCATGCATCACAAATGACTGTGCTATAGTTTACTTAATATTTTACTTTATTATATAAATAAGAATCTTAATGCCAATGCATTAGTTCCTTTCCCTCCACAGTGTTTAAGACTGCACTGAAGTCCCGTTGATGCCATAATTGAGGTTAAGCCTAAGTGCTGCCTGAGATGGGTCCCTATTCCCCAACGTGCCGTTCGTCTCTGCTGTGTGACAGGAGATTGCTTTACTCTTTGCTCATTAATATAAATACGCCTTATCCTCTCTTTGCACAAGGTGTGTGCCACAAAATCATTTTCTTCATTATGTTACTTATAGTCATAAACATTTTAGGAATATTCCATATAGCTGTTTGTGGAATTACACCTGAAAATGTGGGGGGAAATACAGATTTCTGACTTTAAAGTGCATTTCAGTGCACACTACAGGGTTAAAATTAAGATTAAGCACTGAACTACAACTATGTGTTTCCTGGCTTTGAGCTTCACTGTGCCACCTTAATATTGGGTTAGCATAGTGTGCACATAGAATATTTGTTACAAGATTTGTGAATAAGTGATTCTCATCTCCTTTGTAAGGAAAATTGACTCCATTACAGGAGAGAAGAGACATCAAGCTAACATTACATGAAGTCATAATCCTCTACTGAGACATCGCACAATGACATTGTTAACATTAGTATGCAATATTTATTATAAATAAAAGAGGCTATTGAGGCTTTCAACCCATAATCAGCTCTGTGTGGATGACTTCACTGTACGAACACAGTGGAGCTATAATGAGGATAAAAGATTTATTTATACCTAAACATGTTCTCATTAGTAATTCTGCACTAGCATGTAACAGATACAATTGGAGGACCAGTAGGGTTTTTGTGTTTTTTTTTTATTTCCTTCTTTCTTTGGTTGTTTTTATGTTTTTTTTTAATTACTATGTATTGTTTGCACTGTGACTATGAATGTTTAGTAAGAAAAAAAAGAATAAGAAATTAATTAATGAGTTTATTGTACCGTGCATTATTAATTGTCATGAATGAAGAATGATTCCATTTTTATGGAATACAATATCATCCCATCACTCTGTAACATGGAGATCCAGTGGACCTTTAGCTCAGAGCTTGATAAAAAGGGGGAATTGCTTTTGAAGAGATCCCACCTGCTCATGTAACATAAAGTCACAAAGCACCATAGTGTCACGTGGGATTTCTTACTGACCTGCCTTTATATTATACTCTTTTCCAAACACCATATTTATACTTCTTTTAACAGTAAAGGACTAACCCACACTGCATGGAAGGCACCCAAAGAGTTGCCTACAGAACCTTCCAAAATCTCTCATGGAATTTGTGCTGTCATCTCACAGTCTGTTTGGAGGAAATTAAACTCAGCTTAAAGCCAAATTCTCTGTACTACCTCACTCTCATACTAGCACAGCTCCCTCCTCTCTGGGGCCTGGGTTTATTTTCAGGCTACAGTTTCACATTCACCTTTGTCAAGTGAAACTTAACAAAAATAAGGCAACGGCTCAAAATATACGTGCACACTTCACGCTTGAATACCACTGGTTTTGTTCAAAACCCAAATTTCTTTCTTGGCTAGCTTAATTTGTCATCTCTAATTAATTTTCAGTGTTCTTAAACAGTTCTACTGGTAAAAATGTCAAGAGATTTGGGGATATTTCACTACTGATGGAATTACAGTACAAGAGGAGTAAGTATGCTTATGTGTCATACGGAGAATATTCTCTGAGTAACAATAATCACAAAATATGCCGAGTTGGAAGGGACCCACAAGGATCATTGAGTCCAACTCAGCCCTGCACAGAACCAACACCGTAACTGCTACTTAACAAAATTGCCAGCAAAAACCTTACAGTAATGCGTTATTTTTTATCCTGGAAGAATGAAGTTCATCAGGTATTCATTCCTCATCCTCAGAATTACAGTGACATGGCTCATCTCTTTCTAAAACTGCATTTAAGTTGATTACATGTAAGCTGACTGATAAGAAAATCTTATTCATATTGAAAAACAAATCATTTAATTTAGAACCACTCAGCTCAGCAGAGAAAGGCCTTAACAATTACTGAGAGATCTGAAGAATTCTACTCCACCTTCAGATGTAGATATAAAAACATTCATTTTTCTGTTAATTTCAGCTGTTCATTTTCAGCAATAAAATCTCAACCTTCTCTTTATTTAAAAAGAAGACTGACCCCTCAAAAAATACTCTTTTCTATGGTCTTAGCACTTCTGTGGTTTTAGTCTTCCCCTTTCATTCAGTCTTTGTTTGTATAAAATTTTATTTATTCCACTGAAAGCAGGATTTTAAAAAAATGAAAAAGCTTCAGTTTTGAAAACCAAGACATCTAGTTAGATCTGCTTAAAGGAACTAGCTATAAAAAAATTAACACAGCTGACAGAAGTTTCTTTAATTTCCTATGCTCTTTCTGTCACCACACTTACAAACTCACAGGCTCCATTTAAAGAGATATGATGCTGAGAGCAAGTAAGTTCCTGTCACAACATAATGGAACAAAAAACAGAGATTGTACGACTTCCATATAATAGAAACAATATTCTATTTAGATCTTACTGTGTTGGGTTTTTTGCCTCAATTGTGATGAAGTGCCTGAAGTGAACAGAAAGATGAGCTTCACAATGTTGACGAAATTCCTCCCATCCAAAAAAAATAAAAATGTTTGCATATATGTAATCCTATACAAGTACACAACACAGTTTTTCAGACTATCCCTTTGGGATATGGATGATGAGCTTCAGCACATTCAGTCACAAGTTTTTTATAAGTATTGCCAAACTTATAATTTCAATTGTGTTGTGATCATTAGCATAAGAAACAACCAGGCTTGGAAGGTGACCCCTTCTACCTTCCCTGTCAATCCAGCTCTTGACTCTTTAACTCCCCAAGGGCCCAGCCCAAGTCCCATTACATGCAGTGGAAACATTCCCACTGACTTCACCAGAAACCAGATCAATACAGATCTTAAATCCAGTTATTGAACAACTATTATTTTCTCCTGATTCATGTATTTGTCAGGCATAAAAACAACACAGTTTTGTTTCTTTAATGGGATTTTCACAGTAATCTAGGTTGCTGGTGCACCTGTAATCTGACAGAATAGGCATCTCTTTTTGCAGAGAGTGTATTTTAAGTTTCCCCATCTATCTCAGAAAGTCTTACAAAGCTATTCAGAACTCAGTACACGTTCTTTCCTCTTCACAACTCATTTTCCTTTTTTTTTTTTTTGTGACAACCTAGGCAATAATTCACAGCTCACTGGGTCTCCTAAATAACCCCCTTTATATTTACATGGTAGGCATTCCCCCCATTACCCTGCAGGACTCAGCTATATTGGCAGGCAGTCATTAGGAATTCTTAAGACCATGGAGGTTTAACATATCCTTCTCTAGTCAGCGTCTTTGAAAACACCCTGTACGGTTACAATCTCAGCAAATATATAGAAAATCTCGACAATTTAGCAATAACATAAAATGTGTCATTTTGTAATTTCAAAGTGGTTCCTTCTTTGGGTCCCATCCAGACTCCCACGTGAAGCCTCTAAAGCTCAGAAGCATTTCACCCAATGGAGGAGGATTGCTGTTTCTTTCTTTTGCTAGGAAATTAAACGAGCTACTTGAGTCTCTCTGAGAAAAGAGAGAAGTACATACTTGCTTTGCATTATGTATCGCAGTTACTTTAGCTCAGCATCACTAAGAATTCTGGGGAAAATTAAAATTGTGGAAAAATCATACCTGCTATTGATGAATGGAGAAAAGTCCTTTTAGGAAACACAGGTGAATTAATATAAAGGTAGTAAAATGTGTTATGAGAAAGATGCCTAACTCTCACAGAAGTGAGATTTTCACGAGAAGGTAATCTTTCACCAGAAAGACATAATCTGAGCACAAAAGAAGAGCCAAATTTCCAGGGCTTATGGCCTTGCTCTGACTGAGGATGCTCCTCCCAACTGCCTTTCTCCACTGCCTATGGAAAGTTGTTGGAGACACAGCTCCACAGCCTGCCCTGATGTCTCTCAGCGGGGTCACTCCCCTTTCCTAACACATGGACTACAGGAATAACAACGCCTCTTCAAAATCTTTAGTAAGTGCCAAATTGTATTATGGGGGCTTGTAGGAATAGAAAAGGAGGAAATAGAGAAGCTGATTCATATTAGCATTGCTGGTGCTTGGTACTGGTAACTCTGCTTGTTCCAAAGAAACCTCCACACCAACCTGCAGTAACAGATTGCCAATCATGCCCACAGCACTTTGCATCCCCTGAGCCTTGAATTGACACAAACATACAAAATTGGATTTACTTACTGTATGGATAAATGTTTCAAATTAATATGTCAAAAGGCTTACATCAGCAAAAACATCTCAAGGAAAGTGATTTCATTTTGAAGAAAAACAATAAAGAATACAACCATTTTTTGTTTACAATTGGACTATTCTCTTTTTAATACTATTGGAAAGTTTAATTTGGGTATCTGTTTCTTTGATAAGAACCAGAGTCTTCATGATACAATGCCTTATATGTGTCACATACAAAGTTATTAAATATGTCCAGATTTAAGGAGCGAATTCTGGGTAATTCTTAAAATAAGAGCCATTCACACTGATCCAGAAGTCATGACAGAATATGAAAAGCATGCAGAGATAGTTAATCCGCACTGTCATTGCTCATGGTAGAGAAACTAGTAGAAGTATTTTGAAATCTTGATGACCAATAAGCACTTCAGTATATGTTTCCCATGCTTACAAAGTTCATGTAACATGCTGACAGCTCCAAACAACTCCCTGCTACAGCTGCAATGAAGGAAAGGGTCCAAGACCCCACAGATTGTTTGGGGTTTTCTTTAATCAAAGTGAATTGTTCTTGGTTATATTTTTTCCTACGGCACCCTGTAGCTTCTGAAGACTTCTCTTTCACTTTAAAAATCTCTACAGAACACAATACCGGTCTATCATTTCCCATGCTTTGATAATGCTTTTTTAAAAAACTGATGATTTGTTTAAAGTCCAAGCTAATAAAAGTAACAACCTATTGAAAGACAGCTTGGGTGTGGAGTGGTATTTTGGGATGTTAATTGGTCATGTGTACTAGCCATCCATGAAACATTTGCTGAAAACATTCAAAAGTATTCAGAAATGCCTGTCTAAGTCATAAATCTTTTACAGGTAAAATTATGTGAGAGAAGGAATAGAAAAAGCACATTCAACATCTGGAGTCAGATGAGTTTACTGAAGTAAAATTGCAAAATGAAATTTAGATGAACTTAATTAAAAAAGGGGATCCAATTTAATATGGACATTCATCAACTTTCCATTGAAAATCTTTCTTGCTTGAAGAAACGATAATAAAATTTGAACACAAAACCCGTATAAAGGCTGAAATGAAGTGTGAAGGGATGGTCAAATAAAGAAACGCAGTAAGAAAGAACACTCTTTTTTCCTCACTTTAACACACGTGCATATAAACACTTTCCTTTAATTGCACAGAATATTGAACTACTTTTAAACTCTGTAACAGTTAAACAAGTGAGCTGGTCATCTGCCTGCCCTGAAGGTCATTATACTCTCAGAGGCATATGCTATGTATTTACTGAGAACATGAATATGGAACTTTCTCTCTCCCTGTATGTATTTCTAGTCATTAAAACTTGTCTCCTAGATCCTAAGGGACTTTATCTAGTCCTTTACCCAGTTATATTTTTTAGCGCCTAAATGTCCATTACCCGAGTGGCTCTTGCTGGAGTGAATGGGAGTTTTGTCACAGGGCTGAGCCTCAGATGACTTACAGTGGATTGTCATTTGCCTCAGTTAGGACACAACAAATGGGGCTCTCTTGTTTTCCTTTGCTAGGTCATTGCTGTCTTTTTTTTTTCATGGGAAAAAGATCTAGTAGTTTAGTACCAGTCACTTCTGGCTTCCATGAATTCTGTCTGTCAGAGTAGCATTGACTTTCATCTCTCTAAGTCACAATGCTTATAGAATTTGGTACTGTCAAATAACGATTTGAAAAGTTAAGAATAGTGTTGTTAGGATCGTATTATTTTCTTACAAAACTGCCTTGATAATTTGTTGTTCTGCACACTGGTTATGTGATCAAGTAACATGATATGAATGCTGTATTCTTTTATTTCTAATAAAGAACATTGCTAGAACAGTATGCTCTGAGAGAGATACTGTCCTTTATTAGAAACACATTCCTACATTATAAAAGTCACCCAGCAATAATGAAATGTAATCTGTCTTGAGGATTCATGATAACACAGTATTATGCTCATTTTTTGTATGAAAAGAACATGATTGAATAGGAATGCTATTGTTGTTGAATACATCTTTAAACTGAAGGAGAGATTTTATTGAACTACATGGTTAATGACAATAACTTGCTAGAGGAATTCTGAATACGGGTTTTGTTTCCATGTCAGAAGAGTTCTAGCTTCTGCGGTGTAATCTAATTCAAAAAGATATATCCTTCAATAGCCTGCAAGTGGCAGGACTTGGAAGGTGGCAGCACTTGACATCTGTATCACAGTGATCTAAAAGCAGCATGAGCAGGACTGGCCAGGGAGAGGTCAAAGGGCTAAATCCTGCCTCTCTCAGTGGCCATCGCTCGATGCTAAATGGAGGAGTAGAGCACGCTTCCTACTTCCCCAGGTCCCAAAATACTCGACGAGCTATATGGCATAACAGTGAGGATAATTTTAACTACAGGATTATCAAAACCAATATTGTAATCTAAAAATTAGGCCTTTCTTCCTGACAAAGCCAAACACTTAGGCACCAACATGAGTTCCTGTTAAAGAACTGCTCCACACTACCCGACTACCATAGAAAGTCCAAATGGTGCAAAAGTATGTCAGGATTCAGCTATTCCCTTTTCCCTTTCTCTTTTACAAAAGCTCAGAATTTACCTCTGCAGCAGAAATTCTGTGCTTCAAAATGAAGATAGATTACACCTCTTCACAAGTTCTCCAAAGGAGTATTTGACAATCTGACTCAAGGTTTGAAAAACCAGACTAGTTGCAACAAAGAAAGCATTAGAAGGGAAAATAATTTGTAATTTTGCAACTTATTGCTGAGTTTTCAGCAAAAAGAAGCTACTGAATTTCCTTTTCGTGCATTTTGCTTTCTCTTTGGAGTCTGCCCAATGGTTACATTGTTCAAAATGTACAATGTCAAACCTTCCAAGAGCAGTTAAATTAGTAGAGAGGACAGTAAAAAACGCCTTTTGATTTTAGTCTGACGAAAATTGCTCAGAACTTTTGTCCTGAGCTCAATCTCTTGCCAATCAATATATGCTCTTATATCTCTGTATCGTTGTATTGGTCAAGGGAAAGTACTTCATTTTTTCACACAGATTCAGTTTCAGTGTAACATAACAGAAAATATTCTAATGTGGTTTACTATGGCATCTTTAGACCTTACCACTGAGACCAAACGTGAAGATCCTTAAATTGCTGGCATCAGTGTTCCTGTAAAGTCTGGCACGAATTCAGACGGGTTATCCTGCCAAAAGTCAGAGGAAAACATTCATCAGACAGATGATTATTTTTAATCACACTTTCCCAGTACCCATTTAAGCCTTACTTTACAAATGCCTACTTCAGGTTTAATGATAAGACCACTACAATGGACTTTGATGCAACACACCTGCACATGGACTTTTCCAGTGACTGTGAACCTGAATACTGATTCCCACAGGGTACTTTCTATAGAAAACCTCTCCTTTTATGAAAGCAATCCAACAAATTTTACCAGGAAAAAAGTAACAATATATTGCATTATTAGTTTTAATAAACTTCAATAGAGAGATGCCTCCTGGAAAAGAGTAAAAAACCAAAAATGCACACAATTGGCCAACCCTAAATTAACGAAGCATACACTCATACGCAGTTCATTTTCCTTTCAGATCAAAGGGGTTTTGAAGTTCAAATAAATTTGCCTCCTAATAGTTTTAGTACAGGATTATCTCTCTTAACATCTGAAAAATAACATTCAGAGTTGTCATTTAACAGCGTATTTGTATTGCAGCACTTCAGGGACAAGCAAACTTGTAATTTCTACCATATGTGGAACGTTTCTTTCATTAAAGTATTGCAATTTCCAGACAAAAAAATGACTGAGAAAAAGTCTAGCAAAAGGATTATTTTACAAAATACACATATAACATACTTAGTTTTGCATAAATTTGCATATTATACTGTAAATACAGATACGTACATATATACAGTTGTTTCATTCAGGTCTGCACAGTTATTACATACATTATTCAAATTACTTCTGTTTAGGAGAACATGAAAACTATCCTGAAGCAAAAACAAAAAATTGGAACTGATGACAAGAAATACACAGGCAGGTGGAGCAATCTGCTGGGGTCAGACCAGTTTTACCATAGCACTCAAATCTACAACAACAGAACAAACTCAAAGCACGAGAAAAGTGCCAGGAGCTAACATCAAGCCCTAGATGAATACAGAGGGTCTCCACATGTCTCCTTTCCTCTTTTACTCAAGCTCCCACTGAAAATATTACCATTTTCTCTATATAACAACAAATTCCTTAGAGTGAGATTTTCAAAGACAAGTAGAGAACTGGGTGTCTAATTCCCTCAGGCAGTTTTGAAAAGTGCACGATAAATATACTATATAGCTCCTTATACATCAAACAATTTCCCAGTGCACTTCACATTAATCTTTAATCTAGACACTTTAATCTTCAGATCTTCATACAATAATCTTCAATGAAAGGTTCTTTCTGGGAGTTTACAGTATATTTAACACAATTTAAAAACTACCAGTGCATTGCCCTCACTTTTAATACCCAGAAAATGTTTTATAAATTAGATCAGCCACAACCTGGCCAAGGTTTCTGTGTTTTTAATATCTTTGGAGGGAGATTACAACAAAAGGGTGCTGGAGGGAGTGACTTAGCTGGTTAAGCACCCCAGAACCAGAGCTGCTGATCCCTGAGTTTACTCAGTGCTTCACTTTTTCCAAGGTAAGGACTAGCACCTCTTCATAGGTTATTGGGGAAAACAGCATATGTTACAGTGCATACTACTCTGTTTTGGCAGCTCTCTGTGTGCACATCTGGACAGGGACATAGTTTCCATATCTGTGTTTTTGCCAAAAATATTAACTGTTAGAATAGTGTGCCAGGCTCATTCTGCAGGGATACAGCCATGACTTCAGCTCCTCCTGGCCTTTACTGTTCCCTTCAGTGCTGTTTACTCTCAGTTCTACTCGTGCACCAGGACTTCACAGTATTAGCCCCAGCTAAATGCACAGTGGAAAACACTCCTAAGAATTTGTACAGTGGATTGAGGACAAAAGGCAATGGGTCAGTATGAAGTAAAAGAAAAAAAAAGATAATAGCCAATATGACAAGCTGTATTTTTTGTAGGCAACATGGTAAAGGCATATTTTGAGGAGGGATTTGAAGAACCAGTTTCTCAGAAATGTCTGAAGAGTTCCAGAGCAAGCACGAAGGTGCTGTCTTGAAAACAAGAGTGGAGGAGGAAACTGACAGAGAGTATGGAAAGGACAAATGAGCTGCCTAAAAGAGAAAAGGGAGAGTCACAGATCACCTGAAAAAAATGGGCAGAAAGCAAAATGTTCAGGAAAAAAGAAACTAAGAAAACGACTTTCCTAACAGCATTATTTGAGTTGGGTAAGATGATGTTTGACTTGCCTGTAATCTCCTACAACTGGAGATGAGAAGACAGATTCACCAAAGAGAACACAGAGGAGAGGACAGCGCTATGGAAGCCAAAAGAGGAGAGCATTGCAGTATGATTATCAAAGCTAGAACAGCTGATCGATTCCCATGGCCTAAGGTGGAGTATCAATTCCAATTGGACTGGAGAAAGTCACTGCAGACTGGTTTGCGCAGCTCCCATTGACCACAAAGAGTGGGAATTAGATGGCAATGACTGTAGGGCGCTCCAGGCATGCAGGGTTGAGAGCTTCTTAGAGGAACAGGTTGGGTAAACACTGGGATATTTTGAATAAGTGAAAGGCTAAGGCAAGCTTGAAAATCTGCAGAAATAGAAGAAGAGAGTGACAGATTGGAGGAAAAAAGGGGAAATGCAAAAAGTGGATGAGCAGAGGACAGCAGCTGGCAAACTTCATAACTTGTGATGGGCTAGAGGACTATTTCAGGAACAGCAATCAGTAAAGGGAGCAGTTATTGAGATGAAGATCATATGTTTATCAGTTCTCACTGGGAAGAAATTGTCAAGATCCTTCTCAGAAAAAGAAACTAGTGGGAGAAGAGGTCTTGAGGAATGAGTCAAAGGTGGTGAAGAGGGAATCAGGACTATGGGTGAAGATTTCAATTATAGTATCCAGGCATCTGACAGAACTGACAAAAATGAGTGACTGTGCCATGGAGGAAGTCAGCCTGGTTACAGGGCTTCCACTAGAAATGCCTCGTTGCACAAAGCAACATGCAGAGAAAGTATCCATAAGAACAGTGGTCTTGGTGGCTTTGAGGTTCAGAGAGAAGGCAGATGCTGAATTCAATCAATTCAAGAACATCACTTGCTTTTGTGCAAGGAGACCAAGGGAGAAGAGACAATAAAGAAGTCACTGGGCATTTTCCACCCTTCCTAGACCAAGTCATAAGTGGGTCTTTATTTAAAAAGTCTCATAGTGTCTGTCACAGGTGAATAGAACTTGACAAGTGGATGAATTTAATATACCATGAAGTTTCAGCACTTCAAAAATGATTGCAAATCCATAAAAGGGTCTCTGAATACCTGGTTTATATTCAGACATGACACCTGAACTGGCTAAAAGATATAGGCATATTTGTTCCACTATGCTTTTTATCTCAGAAAAATACTATGATTTTTACTTTGAAGAAAAACATGTGAAGTATTTCATATTCACGGAACGTATTTCAGTGTGAGGACATGAACAGTCGATAATTTGGGTTCAAATTTCCATTCTTTTCATGGTCAAGTCCACTCTAGGGATAGAAAGATGCATACTAGCAATCCTATCACATTTCTGGTAATGCAGAAGGTTTTCAGCACATAGTTTTGAGCAGAGGCAGCACCCCTCAAAATGTTGTCAGATGAGTGCCCGATACAATGTCTGAGAAAGCAAATGCTGTGATTTATATAGGACAGATTTATAGTCCTGGGAACCAAGGAGAACTTGGGGATAATATGGGCACGTATGGTCCAAAAAACTTTGTGAAAGTAACTATTTTAAGACAGTAATAATGGATTTTTTCTGTTGTTGTTCAAATGAAGATATTTTCTTATTAAGCATTCATACAAAATTTTACACTGTTTCGGCAAAGTCAGGAGTTGAGACTACAGGAGAATGAGGAAAAAAATCAAAAATCTAAATGAAAAAACCTGTAATAAAGGTATTCTCAAGTGCATCCAAATGTGCATTGAGAGGGCAGAATAGGTGATTTCCCTAAAGATGGCATTTATAGTGCAAATCCCAGGGGTGTGTGCTGGTACCCAGGACCCAGCTTGCTAAGCAGTGCTGCAGAGAGTATCAAGCACAACGAGGAGACAGACCGTAGCACGAGGAACATTAATCTCCAGCAAACGTAGATAAGCACTTTCAAAAGTTTAGAGATAAGAAAGTAACTAATGGTTGAGCGGGTAATGCCCTAAAATTCGCTATGCACTCAATGCTTCATTTCAATCTTATTTTAGTCAACCTGCCTGAATAGATTACCATAAAATACTCATTAATTTACACATCGTTAGATTAATCAGTGTAAACTATTTTTTTGGCACAACAGAAGAAACTCAGTAGCACCAAATATAACAACTTAGAATGAGATTTCTCACCATTTTTGCTCTCCTTCATGAATCTACTTTACATCTATTTCCATGTAAATGCACTGAATCTAAGAGAATTTTCCAAAATAATAATAACAATAATTTTTAGTTTTCTAGATGTATATGCATACATTAAGAAACTGCATTGTCTATCCACCTTGAATAAAAATTGATGTTCATGCTTCACTAAGAAGGACTGCAACATCTGCTAGTACATCTAACAATGGAGTAAAACACTGGAAAACTACCACTGATGTTATTTCCCTAAAAAACGTAAATCCGATATCGAATTGGTTATGTAACTCAGATATCACAAGGTTTCATACAGCACAGAAAGGCTGTATTTTAATGTTTTATGAGGGAATGAGAGGAGGTGTGAGGACATGTGAGTTCTGTTCAACACTGAACTGCTCCTAATGCTGTGAAATACGTGGAAGCAAGGTTAATTGAAAACCTGAAGTAATATAAAAATAAGTTCAGCCTTTACCAGAAATACATATGGTATATAAAGCTCCATTGAGCCCAGGTGGATAAGTGAACACTTTTAATGCACATTAGTTGAAGAAATGAAGAGGTAGAAGCAGATAATAAGTATTACTAAACTGGAATATTCTGAAGGCCTGGAAGAGAGAGAGAAAACCACTACCATGGAAACATTTTAGATTACTTTTTCTTCCCACCCAGAGAGTACTAAGTCCCCCATTTCCCTCTGGACAACACTTTTTATTGGCCATGGTTATCATTGCTCAAGGGAAAAGGAGGTGGCTTTCAGAGACAGACTTTAGGGAGAACATCTGGACTCCCCCAGTGAGGTACAGGGTTTCAGAGAGCAGCTCTTCTGTGCCTCAGCACTCCTACACCCCGCAGAAGACAGGCCCAGGACTGCTGAACAGAGGAATGTGCAGGTCTGGCTCTGTCCTCCAAGGATACTGTGCTCTCCTTTGGCTTGCTTTTATTAGGCTGCAGTTATTCATGATCCCAGAGAAAGTATAGGAATCACAGTATAAATATTCATTGTAACATGATGGGTCCCACATCATTCTTAAAACCCCCTTAAATAGAAGCATATCTATCTCTCTATCTCTATAAAGAGATATATAAATAAAGACATGTTTATTCATTGCCACATAAAACGATTCCAGCTTTTGGTTCATCTAATACGGATGCATGTGGCAAATGCCCAGATTCTCTGCTATGCTGTGTGTCGGCATCAAGCAGGTGATACCCCAGGCCAGGTGCACCTGAACCTACTAGAAGCTGTATTCTTTTCCATTCAGGTATTAGTAGTCTCTTCCACAATATAACAGTCCCCAGTTCTTCAAAAATGGGCCCTTTCTAAAATAATGCAGCTTGTTTAGCTAGTGTCTAGCCTCTATTCCAAAAGGATGCAAACTTCTGACCTTCTCACTACCAAACATATGAATTTAATGTGGCTCACAGGCCAATCAGTCAGAACCCTGAAAGTACACCAAAATATGAAGGCAGAGAAACATCTTTACAAAGGAAAACTCCTGATAAGGTAGTTTTTTATCAAAAAGCACAAAACCCCCAATCATAATGACACATGACAGTTTAATGAATGGCTATTACTTGCTTATTTTGGAAGAGTGATATGCTATAATTTATCATTTAAAATAATAGCTAATTGAAAAGCTTTTCTTTTATCACATCTGATTCAAAGTATCTAACATTTTATAGCAATATTAAGCTTCCCTACATTTGAGATTAACTGACAATAACACCACCTCCTGTATTTCAAGACTGCCTTAAGCACAATAATATATAGAAGTCTGAACGCTCAAGAGGATTTATGTGAAAAGCAGTACTTTTATTTCATTAGCTGCACCCCAACCAACTTAATTGCACGTCCAGAACATACTCATTTAAATGCAATGGCATGTGTGACATAGTTTTGGAAACTCTGGCTTAAATTAACAGTACTTTGTTGTACTCTCCTTTTTCTTGCCACTGATTTACAAAGGACTATCAAACCCCTTTGATTTCATTGTTTAATAGCAGTATGTTTAGCTGTTAACAGGACCTGAAATATGTACTCAGGCAAGGATTCAGTACCTTCCAAACCCCATTCTGTGAGCTAGAATACTTCTGAACTAAAGCCATTTCTTCTGTCTTTACAGGACAGTCAGCTCACATAACTAGATGATAATCACATCTGAATTATAACTTGGAAGTTATTAGGTTAAGAGCTAGAGAAGAAACACCCACAACAAAGCAATGCACTTAGTCTCACCTTTATCCAGTGATTTGCTACAAAAGGATGTACTAGCAGCTACATAACTTGGTCTTGCAGACCTGTCTGTAGCTCATGTTTGAGGCCATCTCTTGCTTTTCTAATACATGAGCACAAACCACAGAAGTCAATGGAGAAGGGTATTTGCTCCAAGAACACATCCACACCTCCATGTACCTTCTGCAGAAACTCAGTCCCACAGCCTCAGCACTGAGTTCTTTGCTACAGGCCCAATTTTTCCTCCAAACCTATCTTTCCAAACCCAACTCTAGACATAAAGACTTGACCTTTTGGCACAAAGACACATTGGTGTGAATAAGTATCTAAGACATCACTTTCGTTCTTAAAAAATTAAAACTCTACAGCTTGAATGAAAAACAATATGTCAAAATCCACTTATTTTTCATCTTACATTTCCATACTTAGTTACTTCAAAGGCATATTTAGGTACTTTGTCCATTTTAGAAGATTCCCTTTGAAAATGCATTTGAATGAATGTTACCCTTTTCTACAGAGATTTGGCTAAACATTTTTGTTACAGCAATTTTATTTAGCATGGTAATGCAATCAGTATCCTGGGAGGCTCATCTTCCACAAGATGCCTACCTGTCATTCTACCTGCAAAGCTATATTATGGCAGTCTTCACAGATAAAGTACAGAAACTGTGATGCATAAAGCAGCACAATCACCTGCCAGAGGCTGGCTAAAAGACAACCAAAAAAACCCCACCAAAAATCCCCCCCTCTCCCCCCCCAGTTTTCAATATAAATATTCATGTTAGGACAGTGCTTCATTTCAGGAACCAGTGGGCATAAGCTGTATTGCTCATTCACTTAAAACAAATAGTTAGGAGATTCCATGAGCAATTTCTATTTCCTGGACAAAGCGAAGAGCATTACTGTTCTTCAGAGGAAAGGTGAAACAGTAGTGATCAAGCTGTGAACTGAATAAATATAAAGCCTATGAAGTAATTTACTATTCTTACTGCAGCCAGCTAGCAACAAAGTCAATCTCCTCTGCTGAGGCAGTGATTAGTGAGCGCAGTTGACCTGTGATACCTACTGCTTTTAATCCAATGGTTTGCACATTACCTTAAAGGCTGAACTAGCAGAACAATATATTTATTCCTTCTGAAATCTTTCCAGTTTTTTCAAAGATCTCTATTTTTACAAAGCGCTTCAGTAAAGGGGTATCTATAATTAAAAACTAACTGAAAACAATTACCAGCAAAATCATAATATCGGTCACATTCGCCTGTATTTAAGTACATATGCACTGATAAAGAACTCTGAGTCTAAATAAGTCTGTTAAAGTGGACTTGTAAACAGTTTTTATTCAATTTTTTTTTCATAGCCTTGAAATAATTTGGGTATTAGACACCTATTCTTTTTAATAGCCAGGCATTTATTTCAATTTTGTAGCTATCACAGGAAGATCTTTTTATGCTCTTTTTACAGTTCATCACTTCTACTTAAAGGTAACTGACAGAATTTAGAGGAACTGGGAATCTATAGGCTTCACGTTTACTATCACATCAATTCAGTTCTGGGGCTGATTATCATCATTATGTGCCATACCTAATAGTGCCCCATATGTGACAGGTGCCTTCTGAGCACCATTAAAGGCATCATCTCTTAAATTAACCATCTAAGAAACAGATTAAAAAGCAACAGAGAGATGCTGGAAAGGCAGGATGAAGGGAAAAAAAATGCCACGATCAGGTAGCAGGGATATTCCCCCAATAAGAAAGCTTTAACGGGAGCGATACTGTATCTTTACATGTATAGTTTCAAGGCTCTTTTGCTCCATGTACAAATAGGAAGGTATATATACATTGCCAAATAAAATCACAACACCTTTTGAGTAAGAATCTAGTGTCTTCAGTAATCGCTTTATGCAAATAAACCATCGGAGGAGTCTGGGATATCTCACAACTCCCTCCCCACAGGGCACCTCGGCTCCCCACCATTTCTGCAGGTGGATGAAGGCACTGCAGTTTGGAGAAGGACACAAAAAAGCACTAGCAAAGGCACTGATTGATTCTCCTCTTTCTGCCCCAGCCAGAGGAGCAGAGGGGTCATGCAGATAACCTCAGGCTGCAACACCAGCCAGGTCACCTGTACATGCACACTCACACGCAGCACACCAAGTCCAAACAGCCACAAAGCCAGCCTGGCAGTAGCACAGTTGTGGCAGGTGACACACAGGGATAAACTATCACCAGGATAAACTACAGGACCTGATCAGAACTGAGAACCTTGAAACTAATTTTTATTAGACTTTGTATGTATTTGCAATCAGATTTGAAACTCAAGCTAGACCCCCAAGCTACCTTTCTTACTGAAGCAAAACACAGTTTAGTGGCATTTGTACAGAAGATGGTAGCACTGAAAAAAAAAAAGGGAGGGGAAACATACACAGATATTCTAAGAATCTGCTGACACTTATGTTTTGCTTAGAGCAAAAGCCTTCACCTTGTGTTGCCTCTGTACATATTCAGGTTTTCTCCTGAAAACCTTCGAACTGCTAAGTAAGTTTAGTATGCAAACTACGTCTCTTTCATTCTATTCTTCCTTATTCACACTTCTTCAGGAGAAGCTCATAGTGAAAATAAGGGACCAAAACATAGGTATACAAGGTCAACCTGCCATCCTAATCATCTCAGTATGAAGATGCTACACTGAAATCATTAACAATATTTTCAGTCTCTTAAATCTTTAATCACAGCAGGCAGCCAAATATAATTTTTAGTTCACCAGTTTCAAACACGTTTGTACATTGTTGTGGCTTCAAGAATGCTGAAAGCTATTTACTTATGTAAATCTTGAGATTTGCTACACAAAGAAACAGATGTATGTGACATTTGCAAGGCATTGAAAATGAAGTGTCATATGTTGGCCTGGGAAACAAAGCTTGGGAAGGGGGAAAAAAAAAAAAAGAGGTGTGCCATATTTCTGCTAGTCTTCATCACTGAAGGGCTGGAGGACACATTGCAACAGGATATCCTGGCAGCTGCTGCAAATCCCAAAGTGAGAGCAGCAGTGTGGTTTTGGACATACCTCACAATCATATTCGTCACCCCAGGACTTTCTGCACAGGGACAGTCTCACACCTACACAGGGACAGCTTTGTAGAATGGAAACATTCTGCACAGGTCCATTGTTTCCTGATCTCTGATGCCAAGAATCGCTCTCCCTTGACTTCCTCTGTGAGAGAATGCTCATTTGTTAAATTCAGTAAGGGGCCAAATAAATTACTTTGATTGGTTATATGTTTTAAACAAACAAAAAATATATGTTATAAAACCTCTAATAAATTCCACAATTTTACTCATCAATTCTCAGATGTTACTTCTCAGTAATTATGGAACTCTTTATTAAAAGAATCCTATTTGTAATAGAAATTACTGGGTAAGTTACTGATAGAATTAATAAATAAAGATGTATCCCTGTCTACCTTGGTATTTTTGCATGCTTTTTGATCCTACTTTACAAACCTGGGCCACTGTCCTGCAGCTCTAGTTATTTCAGTATCAGGATTAATTGATCGGTATCATTCCTTAAAATGTTCTGTGACAACTCCTACTACTGTCACAGTTAAAGGTACTAAAATATATCTAAAAGGAAGAGGAAAGAACAAAGTGACTGTCACAATGTAGAAAGCGTGTTTAAAAACTGAAAACAACTTTACTAACCCAGTGCAATCTGGAAGTAGAGAAACCGTGAAAGATCAGCAGACTGTCTATTTTACAGGTGTTCTAATTCTGTATTTCACATGGGACTCCATCAACTGTTTCCCTGCTGAAGAACATTTTTTCACTGTCCTATGAAATTACAGTGAATGACTAAGGAGCTGTGGGAAGCCAAGTGGTCTATAAAAACTTGGTATCATCCACACTGTTAACAGCTAAAATTTGCATTAAAAGGGTTATTCTGTGAATTTCTGAGACCCGAATTAATGAGATGCTTTTGAGGACACTTATGACAAAATTGGTAAAGGACTTTGGTGTCTACACCCAAAAAACAAATCTGAAAAGCCTCATTTACCTGTAAGTTCACTCAGAAAATGGTAAACTTTACAGATGTTAAATTCTCTTGTTGCCTATGGCTCTTGTATCTGCAAATATGTAGCTGCTTCTTAGTTTGAGAGCACCAAGTGATCCAGGTCTTTGACTCCTTGAATTTGGAAAAGCAGGAGAAATTTTCTCTGCTGGGCTTATGCTCAGAGCTGAACGTATTTGAAAACATGTAGCTTCAATGACACAACATAAATACATTTTCAAACTGTTACTGAATTAAGAGCTTCAGTGCGGGGAATATCTGACTTAAGTAGCATTTAAGGATACACCTTTTGATGTCCCTAAGAAAATGCAAGTTTGGCGACACAAAAAAATCCTCTAAAGATCTTATTTGTATTAGATCACTAGAGAGATACCAGATTCTGAAAACTAAATAATCTGAAGATATATACCCTGAGCATGCCTTGAAAGGTCTTCTTGGGGACACTCTGTAAGGGGTCAGGGTAAAACTGAGTGTCATATCAACAGCTATGGTGGTGCTGACAGCTAGTGCCAAAAGAAGCAGCAGGAATTAAGTGTGCCTGAGACAAGGAGAAGAAGAGGAGAAGGATAAGGCAACCTTTGTTTCAGCACCTAATACCTTTTCAGTGCTTAATTTTGCAACCTTGATGTTCTTTTGCTGTCAAAAAATGTTTTTGAAAGAACAGAACTGAAAAAACATCATAAAACATCCACTATGAGAAAAAATATTCTTGGTTTAGGTACTTAATTCCCTGTGGAAAATTATTTATGTTTAGTCAACATAAATGATAATAAGTTCTGGTAAGTCTATACTGTAGGTGTGGGAGGACACCGCTCGAAAAACCCCCATATATTTGAAGAATTAGATTTTTTTTTTCCCTTAAAAATGAGGAATCGATCCACTGTTAATGAACCCTAACTCATCACGAACTGCAAAAGAGAACCAGAGAAATGTTTTAAGGACTGCAGAGAAGGTTTGAGGCCTCCAGTATTCCAAGAGCTGTATCTGTCAAGTTTATGCAAAAGAAGATCGGTGGCCCTAACTGCGAAAATACTTGTTACAAAGAAGTTCTTTAATACCATGAAGAAATGGATAATAAGAAATAGTTGCTAGAAGCTGAAACAAAGCAAACTAAAGTTACAAATACAGCTCCTTTTTCTTAAAACAGCCATTAGAAACTGTGCGGAGGAACAGTGCATTCACTAGCAAATTGGATTGGGTACAGTTTAGCAACTTGTTTCAGTTAAAGAAATCTATTAAGACTCATGTTGCTGTAACCAAGTGCAATGCTGTGATTTATGATATACAAGGAACTCAGATCTGGTTATCTAGCTGGAATGAAACCTTCTGCCTCTACAGAGACTGGTACAAGCTGTAAGCTGTGGCTGCCAGAGCACTCAGGATTTGGCCTTCACTACATGACAAGAGCATGTGAGCCTCTTAATGTTGGAAGTGGCATTGCCTGGTACATTTTCCTCATACATTTAATAAAAACATCTGTGCAGGAAATGCTTCCCAAAGGACACATTCAGAACTTGTTTCAGGGGGCATCAGCTCTTACTCAGGCTTTGACCATTAATATATATGATTCCATTATCCCTTCTCGTTAAGTAGTACTAGAAGCCTTTTTTTGCTATTGCAAATAATGCACAGCAGACGGGACAACCCTATCAGGTCCTTTTGGGAGGAGAGAAGCTCTTTCCTGATTAGTTTAAGTATCCTTTGAGGGACATTAGTAATCTAATTCAACCATTTTAAACAGGGGAACAGGAAAAGCCTAGCATTACCGGAACAAAGGGTATTTCTAGAACCTATGTTCTAACACTGTCTCTTACTACTCCACTTCTTTTTTGAAAATTAACATTATTTTAAAAGAGTAACGTATCTAAATGTAGATAATATTTTATGCCCACTGAGATTAGTTTCACTAAAATATGTAATGACATACTGAACAAATCAGCTTTTTTATGTGATTCAAAGTTCTATACTGAAAATTTTAATCAAGTTTACCTATCAAGAAAACATACTAAGAAATTTGAGATGCTTGCATGAATGGTAAAATTAAGTACTTCTCCAGGTTTTTTCTCTAATCCTTGCATTTTTTTTCATGCAAATCAACAGGAAGCACAAGCAGACAAGGCATTCCCCCCTTACATGGATCAAAATTAATATTTAATATCTAGAACACAGAAGCTCTAATACTGATGTGAAATTGGGGTCTAATTGAGGAAAATCTGCTGATCTAACTAGCTGTCCTACCCCTGGGGAGCTGTTAGAAGCCTGTAAGTGACAAAATAGTTATTAATTAGCTATGGGATTACTTTATTGAGTCATCAGGAAGTTGTATCTCATGCAAATAGCAACACTATTAACTACTTTTTAATGTAATAGCCATGCCCATAGATTATAGTTAGGAACAGAGATGCACACAGCATTGCTTCCCTACAATAACTGTAAGGTCTGAAAAAATCCGGGAAGTTTGGCATCATCTGTGAAGCTCCTCCAGGGTTAAGGTCAGCTCTGCCAAGAAAGGTCTCAAATTCCACTTGGGTGTTGCACAAGGGTGCATTTCATCCGCAGGATTCAAGTCACCTCTCAGCTTCTGCAACCGAGTATTGCTCTGAAGAGTGACCAATGCACTCAGTTGGGCCCTGAGGGGAGAGGGCTGGAGGAACCATCAGCGCACCTCACAAGCCTCCCTCAGCACCAATCCACAGACATATGTTGTTAGGGCACCTAAATGTGGCTCGCCAGATGCAAGGGCTTTTGCTTTTATCTCCGGGAGTCCCTGACTCCATTTCTAGCACGCCAGACAAAGGCGAGCTCTGTTGTTAAATGTTTGTCTCCCACACGCCCCGTGCCTCGCTCTCTTACAGAGCACACCTGGATCCAAACGCAGCGATTCCCTCACGGGCTCAACCACTGTGACCCCACAGCCCATAACCCAGCGGCGGCTCCTCCCCGGCCCTCACCTCCGAGCTGCTCAGTAGCACAAGGGTTTTCCAGCTGCCCTCATTTTCCTCTTGTTACTTTCAGTGAAGTTGTAAACTTCACACGCTCTTTGTGAGCGCAAAGCACGGGCATGTTTTGATGCGGTGTCAGAGCCCACATCACGACAGCTGCGCTGGGTGCCCCCGCGTGGCTGCCACTTGCCCACGAGCGGCTCCCTCACAGGGCAGGGGGCAAAACGGGACGGAAAAGCTCACGGTGGCAGATAAAGCCAACTTACCAACCGCCATCAAAGGCCGCACAGACTCACTGTGGGGAAAATTAATTTACTGCTAATTAGAACGGAGTTCAACGGTGAGAAACAAAGACTAAACGCCTTCCTCACACCTGTTTTTCTCTGTCTGGCTGCTGTCAGGGCCGCTCCTGAGACTTTTTCACCTCACAGCCCCCGCCCGCGGCGCTCCGCCTGCCCTGGGACGTGTCCCACAGCAGCTCCACCGCCCCTCCGAGCTGTGCCCCGCAGTGGGAACCGGCGGGGGCAGCCCCGCCGCACCCCCGGCACCTGCGGCCAGGGCACGGGGGCAGCCGCAATTCCCGCAGGAACCTGCGCCTCAGGTCACACAGACGCTGGCTGTTACACAAGGACCCCCACCCCAGACCGTCACACTCTTTGCCCTGCTTGAAGAAAAGCTTTACCGTGACAAGATGGTCCTTATCACTCACTTATTCACACACACATGCACGAGTCCTACCCTGGAACCCTGAGACATCAGACCAGCCAAACCTCAAGGTTTCCCTTGGTTGCATTTTTTCCCCCTAGGAGCACAACAGGTGAAATACATAACCAGTTTCTCTGTCAACCTGCCCTTATTTCCAGCTGCATAATTTTATGTGCCAAGGACCTCGTGCATGCAGGCAATCCCTCTGGCAGAAACTACAACTTATTACACATAAACTGTGCCCTAACACTGCAAAGCCCCCCCACATTGTACCCCCTCATTGCACAGCCCCCCATTGCTCTGCACGCATACTCTACTGTTGTTAATTCTATCCACACACGTATTCCACTGTTGTTAATTTGAAAGGTATAAAGGTTAATTTGAACAGTACAAAGTGACAGGATCACCTCTCCATCAGACGCAGCAACAGCTGCAGAGGCTTCACCATCTCCTAAGCGCGGTGAGGGCAGGCAGCCTCGCTGTGCTCCAGGCAGGGATGAACAAGCCCCCCGTGAGCGCCACTGCTGCCTCTCATCCTGCATACGGTGGTTCTGCCAGCAAACACACAAACAGAAACCACTTGAAGAAGGAAAAAAGAAGAACTACATTATAGTACTCTCTTCATCTTTTCTCCCCTCAGTGATAGCTGTCAAAAACAGTTCACTTGTAAGTGCAACAGGAAACTTGCTGCTCTTGGTGCACGTGGTTATCCTCCAGACAGCTGTGACAGGGAGGGTGTACAATTCTGGGGAAGCACCATCAGTTCCTGGGTAGGAATCTGCTACTCCAGGACTTGTAAACCTGGCATCAGAGGCAAGACTAAGGCGGGAGAGCTTAGTCTTGAAAGCCTGAAACCAGGTTTTTGAAGAGGGAACATGTCCGCCACTGTTGTGATTTCTCATTTCTGCAGGCTAACGTGGAATACAATTGCAGTGATGAATTAACTCTGTAAGGCTCTGTGCTACCTCAAGAACTCGTGGCAGCAGTGCTTACTGCTTCAGAGCTGGAGCTACAGTGAGAGCTTCTTACACCTCAGCATGCACCAGGACCCCGGAATGACTGGGGATGGAGACACAGCAGTACAAGCAAAGAGGAAAGGAATCATGCCCTGAAAGAGGAATAATTCAGAAGAGTCTGTCTCTGAAAATCATGTGCTCTTTACCTCCTCTAACAGAGATTTCTCAGCCATACTGATGCACAGGACACCAGAGCAGGTGCAGCGTTTTCATGAGATAATAACCCTGTGCTTGTACCTTTGACTCCTAAGGAACCAGAGGGGAAGTTGTAGTATTTTGTGTGATGCCTCCTGCCAGCAGATAAATGTGTTACTCAGGAATATACGTTTCTCCCAAGAACCAGAGATACATACAGCATCTGCTTTGAATTTGTACAGATGTTTTGAAAGCAGAAGGCTTGTGGCCTTGATAATACTACTATAGATCTAATGAGATTTACAAAGGCAAAAAGGAATGGGTTATATCAAATATATGAAATTAATGGTGATTAAGACAGAGAAGTTCCATGGTAGAGCAATGGAGTTTTTGGAGTTCTGACACAGGCAGTAAAAAGCCTGGACAAGGAGAGAGGTGAGAGCTGCCAACACACAGGAGGCGTGTTTGGTCTTCCACACTTCCTGTGTGATTCCGCTCAGGGATACTGCTGGCAAGTATTCAAGAGTGAAAAACCACACAACACACGCACTGAGAGAGGTACAGGACTAGAACAACTGCTTGAGGTAGCAAGAGAGTACTAAACTGATGTCTCGTAAGTCTTCATTTTCTATGTTTTACTAATACATTAGCTTTATAACAATAGCCAAATTCTATGCAGTTTCTGGCAATGAATATATTGACCTTTATGATGCATAGTTTTGTGGTTTTTTCTAGCAATATTTACTAGCTAATTTGCAAATTTCTCAGTCATCAGTGCAAATTAACAGAATTGTTGTGCAGGCATTAGGATTTAAAATTTATAATTAACCCTTACCTACCTTCAGCTTGGAATCAATTCTGACATTAAGATAAATAAAACTCAGGAAAAATCAATCACCTACTCTGCATTAGCAGAAAAATCAGTTTTCCAGAAATAAATGTTGACTACAAAATGTTTTGAGTATTTCCTCTTCCTACAGACTCCAAAACCAATCTGTCTTTTATCACAAAATCTGAAGTATAATCAGAAAATAATTATATTCTAGCTGAGTTGTAAATTAAATCAGAATTGCTAAACATGAATTGCTATCTCAGCTTGGATCATTACAGTACTATAAAAAAGTAAGATGCACAGGCCCCCTCCTGAGCTGAGTGTTGTCATGCAGGACCCTACATGCTCTGCCTCTAACAAAAGGAAACACCGACATTTTGTAGGAAGAAACAACTTCAGTGAAAGCCGCCATATGCAGTATCTTTTTCAAACCATCAGTACAACCACTGGACTCACCTTAACCTCTGAATGATTCACAAACTCCTAAAATTTTCTGTCCCACCATCGCATCTCCTCCTCCCCACCCCAAAATCCCCCACCAACCAATGACAAAGCCTTAGTTCTGGAGCTGGTATTTCAATAGTTTTGTGGTGGTATCCAAACTACAATTTGCCTTCCATCTCGCAGGGCCAGCACTGTTATTGGTACTGTTTTGGCGTACCCGCTTCTCAATTGTTTATTCCTTTACGCATTTCCCAAACTCTTATGTTTATTAAGCAGCCTTTACACTTTCTCATGCTAAGAGTGCAGTACCTCAGAGGCCATTCCTCAGTACACCATTCTCTCAGTGTCAATCCACCTTTCCTTCCCGGACAAGGAGAAGAAAAAAACCCAAACCAAAACCTTTTGTCCTACTCATCCTAGACTTGCTCCCAGTATCCCTGTAAATACAATTTCACAGACTCTCTGTCTGTATTTCCTTGTGTTTTGTGGGTTAAACATGAAATCACTGAGTTCAGCGGGGTGGAGAGTACCTTCTTTACCACTTTGCCAGGAGAACTCGAATCCACTCAGATTCCTTTTAACGTCCAAACATTTTTGTACAAATCCCTCAAAAAATTCAATTTTGGGTCAAAAACAACCCTGCAGAAATACATTTGTATACGTATTAATTTGTCAGAAATAATCATCACTTTGGATCATTTCATGTACTTGAACTGAAAAATTAGTTTTATTTGCACAGTTCAATGTCCTTTCCTGTGATCTGCTGTAGAAACTATCAAAATACTGGAGAGAGAGAGAGAGAGAGAGAGACAGCATATCTAAATAGAAAAGCCATGCGTGTTTATACACAGTGGTAAACAAGAGTTACTTGGAACGCAGCTGTATTTCTGTGGTTTCCTCATTTTCTCCTTGCTGGGTGCACAGCACAACAGTGTTAGATGATACGAGCTGCTGACAGCAGTAAAAAGCCCTATTACTAGTGCTCTAGATATGTCAGTACTTACCAACTGAAAAGATGGGCAGATCTACTTCTCTGAGTAAAAGAAAGGAACAGGCAGGCACAGGAAAGGCACAGGAAAAGGAGACTATTGCAAATCTGGCTCTGCATACTCTAAGGAACGAAGTAGGACGTGGCATAATCAGAACAACTGTAGAGGAACGTCACATACTGAGCATAACTAGCCAGCGCAGGAGTAGCAACTTGACCCAGCCTTTCCATACAGTTTAGCCAAAAAAAAAACCCAAACAAAAAAAACAATGAAAAGAAAAGAAAGGAAAAAAAAGACACAATGATCAGCAGTGCAAGCTGGTCTCTAAATTAAAACTAACTTGGCCTCCAGCGAGTAAGAGGGGAGGGAAGGAGCATGATCAGAGATTAGCAACGTGCAAGAGGGAAGGCAGAGCAACGTAAAAAATTCATGGTCAGGACAACCACAGGAAATGATGTGTTGCTGGCAGATGTTTGTTTTGAAGTTTTCCACAACTCTGACTATGCATGAGCAGCAGTGCTCTCAGTGTGCTGAGAGCTGCAGTCAGAGGACAGCAGGAGCAACCCCGAGGGACAGCTGCTAAGACTAAGGCTTCTGAAGAACACACCTCAAAAAGCCAGTTGCTTCTTGTCCTTGCAGTGCCAGCTTGGCACGACATTGCCCCTCGGCTGCCACCCCTAACCCCCTGTGCCAGCATCACCTGCTGCCTCCCTTCAACAGGACAGGCATGACAAGGCTTTCACTCTGATGGTTGAGCTCTTGGCTTTGGCCCACTGTTTTACAGGGACCAAAACAGACTTCTAACTTCCTTCCCACCTCCAGCATTAAGAAATTTGAATATTTTAAGCCAGAGGCATTAATAAGACCTCTTGTATACTCCAGGTCATTAGTTGCTCCAGTATGAGCTCAAAATATTGTGTGTGACCTTCCAAAAATGCACCTAATGTGGAGAGAAGTCTGTTGAGAACTGGAAAACCTCTGCACTCCCTTAGGTTTGTTCAAGGTTAATCAGCACCACTGATCACCTTCTGTTTGATTTCTCATTTGAATTTATTATGTTTCCGTTTCCAACTGATGATTCTTGTTCTGATTTTACCTCCTGGATGAAATAACTACCAGGAGTAAAAAAATCTTTCTTACGGAGAAGAAACACTGTAACCACTTCATCTTTCTCTTCAGCATATTCCTTGATTTGTCAGCATCCCTTATAAAATTGAGTCTGTGAACTAGAGTATTCAAGTAGCAGATCCACAGACATTGTATAAATTGTTTCGACCTAAATGATGGTTAATATTTTTCTTGCTTACTGAGGGACTTCAAATTATTTGCTTTCTTCATCCTGCATCCTTCCCAGGACAGAAAACAAATAGCAAATGCACACTGCAGTCTTAATACTTTGTTGGTGATCTTGCCAGTCCTGACTGACAGGCAGAACTACAGCAAGGATGCAATCTTTTCCTAATTTACCCATTTTTGTAGCTGTATCAGCTCTACCTTTTCTCCTGACAGCTCTACCTTTCCATTTCAACTTTCTGTTTTGTGGCTTCTTCATATGGATTACTGTAATTTTTTCCATTGTTACAAGGTTTGTTATTAATTCCTTATCAGTTCCAGTTGTCAGTTCAGACCTGGGTCAGAGCAGCCTTTAAGCCAAATCTTTGCTCATTCTTGAAAGAACACTTGAGGCTTTCTGGACACTAAATGCATTCCTAAGCAAGTCCAGGTTTAAACTTCTGTTTTTGTCCTGTGTCATCCCATCATCCCCATCCCATCTAAAATTTCACCATAACAAATTCTTAGCAAACAGACTTTTGGAAACAGGTTTTTCTATTACCAAGGCCACCTCCTTTAATGACGTTAATATCAGAAGCTGCCAAGTTTTGCGATTAATATTTCTAATATAAAATAGCAGTTTGACATTTTGGATACACAGCAATATGTCTCAATTAAAGGATCTGAAAACCAGAGGCAATCACATTACATGAATGAGTGTATTAGCTTCTGGAATTCTCCTTCTGGTTTGGTTTTTTTTGCCGAATAGCACATACAAATGGTAAAGTTAAAAGCTTACCTTCCTGTGCATAAATAGCACAAAGATCTATATCTGACACTTGGCATAGAAAACCACAAGTGCATTGTCCATGGAGATTTAGAAAAATCTGATTGTATTTCATATGTAGAAGTACACTCATCCATGTACACGTACTCCTACACAAATGGGCTGTGAGGCTGAAAGGCTTTCAGACTTGTGATACCAATATACTCAAGTATAATCTTTAGTTCTTTGCTCGCATTATAGAAGTATGTTCTGTGTATTACTACACATCTACATTTTAGAACCAATGCATTTGCTCAAACTTTAAATGTCAGTGGCCAATATTATATTGAATTCAGCTTTTGTGTTTCAGATTGAACACATGCTATGTTCTAATTCAGTGTTTTGAAATAAATCATTTACTTTCTAACTTTTCTTCCTTCTATCGTCAGAGTAATTTAACACATGTCATTTCCTGCAATGTTATCCAATTCACACACCAGCAGGTGGTATACAATTTTTCCTTATTTTTCCCCTCTTTTTACTGTATAACATTTTGTATGTTTAGATAGGACCCATCTTATTTAAAAAGCATCAGAGTGGCACTGCAAAACAATGACAGTTTCCACAACATATATCTCAGAGTTTTTAATTACCCTTGTCAGTGTACCATTCAGTAACTCTTTTACTTAGAGATTATGACTTTAAACTAGTGATAGATTTAGCATATGTCCCATATTAATATATTCAAAGAGCAATTACCAATATCAATCAGCTAAAGCTATATGGACAAATTCACAGGCATCTACTTAATGAAATAAAAATAAGAAACATTTCATCACTTTCACGATCCTCTGCTCTAGACAGAAGTATGTACTTCTGCACATTCTTCTAATGCCTTTTAGACAGACCGTTTATAGCTGTTCTTGGCTACTTTGCCTGCTGAAAATCATTACTTTTGTCAATAGAGTTGTGATCTTTGATTATTTTTTTCCATTTCTTCTGAACTAATCTTCTCTACATTTTTAACCAACAGGACAGTGGAAAAAAAAAATCATGTAGACACAATGAAAGAAGGTTTTTGAGTGAACACAATTTAAGAAAAAGAAAAATCTCACAAAACACCAAGATCAGCATATGGACCACTTCTTCCAACTCCCACCAAAATACCAAAACCCAAAAAGGTCCCTAAAAGAAGTCAAGCAAACCAGAGCCAAATTGTCAACTATCACTGGAGCTGGAAGGAAATCTGTGATGAGCTGACCTCGTACTTCTGTATTCTTTAAACACATAAGTATACTGTCCTCTAGCAAACTCCACATAAAGTAGAATAATAGCTTTACACAGCTTAAATGAAGAGTTTGGTTTTTCAGACAAACATTTCTGTTTCCTACAGTAGCAATTATAGGAGACACTAGGAGTTGGCTAGAAAGCTCAGTACAATCTATAAACACTTATTCATAGAACCACTGGGTGGACACTGTATTGGAGCCAACTCTTATGTTCAACATTTCCGCTGTGAAACAAGTTGACATTTGTGTCTGTCTCCCTTTTTTTTTAAAGGACAAATCAATTTGTAACAGAGACACAGCAGTTTGCAACCAACTGTGCTCAAGATCAAAATGAATTAATGATATTGAAATAAAGGTAACAGTGCAGTAAAGAGCAACAAATTGGAAATAAAGAGTAATATAAAATGGAAATATGCATTAGAAAGGCACACAAAAAGAGCATGGATTAAACAACAAAGCTTCTCTACTTTCCTAATTTCCTCCTCCTAATTCTTTGTATCATAGCAAATTGATCAGCTGTTAAACACGTGGTCACCCCTTTTAAAAAAGATCGCTATCTTTCATGTTTGGCTTGAAGCTAATGTTATCTAGTCTTTTAGAAAATGATACTGGATATCCCTTTCAAACAACGTCAGTTCTTTATCTCTGCTGCACTTTGTTGTTATCCTGCTCAGATGCATCTCACATTTCTTGTGGGCAGACACTATCTAGGGATCTGGCGTCGTTTCTGAAACAAGGGGATTACTGCAGCTCTGACCTCCTCGCAAGAAAAAAAGAGTGTGCTTGCAACCCAAACGTGTTCAGCTCACATATCTGCATTCACAACTTACAGTTATGGTTATGAATTAAACAAGAATATCCATAATAAGCATTAGCAACATTTGTAACAATAAATATTTGTAACAAGAAGAGACATCAGCTGAGTTTCAACATGAACACTCAATGACCCGTTCCAAACAGGGCGCTGCCCCAGCTGGGCTGACCAACCGCAGCAGGAGGGCTGCAAAGCTCCCAGCTGCTAACATGCCACCAGCTTCCACATGGCCCACAGGCAGCGAGCAGGCCTGGCAGCCTGCAGTGTGTTCCAGTGTGCTGGGATTGTCCCAGTATGGACCAGTCCAGAGAAATGAAAACACTTCTCTGGCAACGGTGTGATGTGTCTTTGCATTGCATAGAGGGGAGAGTGTGACTTCTCAAATTAAGCCTTGCTCGTCTCCTGTGACAGCCGAGGTGCCATTCCCACAACTGCATGAGCAGATGGGCTCTTTCCATTACTTTCTTTAGGCTAATGCTCAGGGCAATCACGCTGGGTGGAGAAAGCCCGTCTGAAAGTCCCTTCTTTCCTGACTTGGGGCAGGGTCTAGAAAAAAGCTGAACCTCATGTTCAGATAATGCAGATGAATGAAGCTTTTTTTCCCTCTCCAGCTGTTCTCTGAAAGGAACTTGTCTTTGTCCAAAACACTTAGTCACAGAATCAGATGCTGAAGTTCAGATGTTATGAGAAATTACTGTCTTAACTTCTAAGCCACCAGGCCATCCTTTTTCTTCTGCAAAGAATAAAAGATGGTTCCACTGGTTCCTCTCCTTCCCTAAATGATGCCTATAGCCTGATTCGACTCTTTCAGAGAAGTCCCAAGTTAACCAAAATGTTTAGACTGCAATCAGTATTCAGAAATTGTTGTTATTGAGTAACTCCTTGCAGAGCCAAAGCCCCAAGAAACAGACAGACACAAATACCACAGAACGCTTCTAAAATTAGCAGGTCTAAGCTGGTTAGAAACAGAGGGATCACAAAAATTCCTTCTGAGCAGCAACTTAATTCTTCTCAAAATTTATCACTCAGGTTAGATGAAGAGTCTATAACTGTAAAGGGGCTGCAGGAAAGATCAAATCATCTTATTTACCACTTTTTAGGCACTTCCCAAATATCTGTTGATACTTGAGCTGGACTAGAAACAGCAGCTTACATAATCACAGCTGGCCACCGATATAATAGCACAGTGCCTCTACAGGAGACAAAAGAAAAGGCTAAAGGAACTATATGACATGACTCGTGGAGGACACGTATACCATGATGTGATAGTTACTGCAGCCAGGCTGGAAACGTTGCCCTGGTATGACTACTAGAAGTTTGATGAAGACAGTAGAAAGAACAGTACAAGGGACTGAGGCATCCACTTCATACCTAAACAGGTCTTTCCACAACATTTAGCAAACTTGTGCTATCAGTGCTACAACAGGTATTCAACTTTGCAGCAAGTTCTTTCCAGCATTCTGCATACCCCTGAATCGCGTAATTTCTTTGATGTAAAACATGTAATTTCTAAGTTTAAAAACCATAAAAGCAGAATTTTACAAAAACTATGGCACAGTGGATGCGCTGGAAATTTTACTGCATCCTCTGCCTGGCTGAACTTACTCAACTGCCAAGGCAAAAAGCCCTTTTAAATACAAGAGCAGCACTCAGCCCTTGAACAGTAACGTCTGTTCTCTTTAGAGTCTAATTGCAAATAACAGCAGAGGATAAAAATAAATAATTTGAACACAACTATATGATGCTAAAGCCTTTCTTGACAAATACTTGAAACAGAAATGGTGAAGCTGTTAATGATAATTTAGATGGTTGTCTGGAAGAAGCTTCTTTGGAGTCTGTGCTTTTATTACCTGCTTAGTCACACACATTTTCCATATTAATATTACTTCTGTGAGTGAGTAAAACAGTTCTTTGGGATATTCACTCAACTAGATTAATACAGAACGTGGAAAAAACGACTACAGGAACACAAGTTGGGCATTAAGAGACTCCTTGGTTATTTTACTAAGCAGTTCCAATTTATAGGTCTCTAAAGTATGTGATAGATACTTTCTTGGAATATGTTCTTTCGACTCCAGTGTGCTTCAGCATGGTGGTGAGAATTTGTCCTGGGACTGTGTCAGCACAGCACTGAGCACTTGGTTAATATACACTCAGCACTGGAATCTTTCCTCTCTCGTGAAACTGTGGCTCTGTTGTAGAAGGCTATTCATTCTGTAAAATGAGAGCTTCAGAACTGGTCATTTTGGGTGGATTACCTGGCTTTTGAGTAGTTTTTTAAGGTAAGTCCGTGTGCCCTTTTCTTCTTTGTTCCATGCTACATGTTTCCACATGTTTCTCTTCTTGGAGCTGTCACGAAATCCAAAGGATAAATCTTCTACTTCTCCTTGCACTGCAACATTATGATGGTACAGCTTGTGCCCTGGTCACTACCCCAGGAAACGGGAGAGTTGAACCCGCATCACCTGAAATATTCTTTGCCAGGCCTCCTTTCTGCTGCTGCAAAAGGATTTAACTGAAATGGTCCATAATATATATATATATACACACAATTTGCTTAAATAAGAAGAGAGGTTTTGAGCCTTTCAGCTAAGGCAATCTGGATTTCCTGCAGATTTGTGTCTTCAACTTTTATCTGCCTGGTAAGATGCAATTGCTGACTGATCTCTCCCATAAGTCAGGGCAAGGGTCTTACAAAACAGAGATCTCTTTCTTCTAAGTAGGAATTCCTTCCACAGCTTTCCACTTAGTGTCACAGAGTATCTCTTTTGCCCATCTGAAGAACTGAGCGCTCACCCTGATGCTCTCCAGTGCTTTTGCTTCTTTTCTCTGCAATTGGCCCTTTGGTTCATAAGTCACGAGGGCAGAAGGAAAGACAGATGCAGACAGACGCTTTCATAAGGCTGTTGCAAAAAGCTGTGGCTGCACAACACAAGCCAGTGCTACGTTGTGTGCACGGAGGGCAAAGAGCAGTCTGCCCACAGCACTGGACTGTACTACAGGAACCCCAAATGCTGTTACTGGATACTTCACGTGCTTCCAGTACACCTCTGAACAAGTCACGTGGTATCTTTGTGTCCTTTCTACATTTAGGACTCATTTACTTCTATGGGATTATGAGTTGGGATCATATTTGACTACAGTTTTAAACAGTCATCTGGGTAATTTGGATACAAATCCCAGTTAGACTTCTGTAAGGTGTTGTAATATAAATAGTTAAAATAACCCAAAGCACGGCTATGTTAAGTAGCTAATAGCTAATGTGGCATGAATTATTTTTTCATGCACTGTAAATTACCAACCTGCACAACAATCCCATGTCTACAGTATTCCCTGTCCCCAGTAAATACCTCTCACACACAGCAGTTTAGCAGGTACAAAAGCATTCAGCTGGGAAAGGGCTCTGCTCTCACCTATTTCACTGAGCCTTCCCTGGCAGACAAGGCCTTAGTGTTAGAACAGGTAAGACTGTAAAGATAAATAATATAGAAAATAAATACTATGGAGAGAATAAGTGAGAAAACAGCATTTTGTTTTCAGCACTGTATTACTGATGTATGACAAACCCTTCTGGTGTGACATATATCTCACACACATCCGGGTTGATGTGGACAATAAATATTTAAGACTTCTACTGCCTCTAACAAGAAAAACCTTAGAAATGAAAACTGCCCATCTTAAAAAAAATACTTTTTTATTATTTAGTATGTTTCAAGACATAGGTAAAATAAAAAAAAATGTTCTAATATGCTAACTTTTATCCTTGCATTAAAATGCAGTCTGATCTCTGTAATTATCAGCAAGATTCAGTCTGAACCTCATTTCAAGCTAATTGCCATCTTTTAGTAGTGAAAAATTTACCTTTTCAACTTCAATTGAAAAGAATTTAAAATCATAACAGCAGTTTTTGATTTTGCTCTCTAAGTAGTGTGGGTGAACCATCATGGAAAATTAAAACATAAGGTAGGGAAATTTGCTAAGAAGGTATTACATCTATTACAAATTATTTAGTCTTTCCTTGGCAATACATTGTAAAGGTGTCAAACAATTAGAAAGAAAAGATATAAAACTCCTTATAATTTTAGAAGATCCTATCTGTTCTAGGAATAACGGTGGCTTGCCTAAACTGAGCAAGACACTTTGCTTAGGTCTCACTCGGTACTGCTGAAGCAAAGAGGAACCAACGGTGGTTCTGCTGGAGTTCTCTGCCCAGGCACCGCTGGCAGGCAGCAAACACCCCAGTGCAGGAGAGCTGGGCATCAACCTTCTGGATCTCTGGTCCCAGAACTAGAAGGTCTCACTTTGTTAAATGGAAGGGGTGATGAGCCAAAAGCTTGTCATCAGCCTTAAGACAGAAACACGGGACTGCTTTAACTTATTTAATTGAAATGTATACTCTAGATATTAGTGCTGTCAACACAGAACTGCGACACACATTCCTCCTTCCCTAAAGACCGTGGAGCATTAAGCAACAAGGGAACATGATAGACCCCAGTTTCATCTTCCCACTTAGAGAAAATGAAGGCACTGAAGAGCACCAAGCAAACACCTGCTGACAGCTTCTGATCTCCTTCAATTCAAAGCAGACCATCACTAAAAGCAGCCACAGTGTACAGGCACAAATGCTGACAGGACCTGATCCTAGAAGAATCTGCTTTAAAAACAGAAGTAATATTTGATCACAGTCTCTGGAGCACTAGCAAACTCCAAGCAAATGCGCCCCTAATGCTGCACTTTTGCAATACCTTAACATAGAAAATTATCCAGATATATTTTTGTATATCTAATCCACCTACCTACTGCTTTTTATCGTGGAATTAAGAAAAATTATTTTAATGATTATCATGATACTTTGCTCCACTGCCATAAAATTAATAGTTAAGTAATATCCAAAACAATAAGTATTCTTTTATGCTATCCACAACTGTCATGACAAGTCACTCTTTGGCTGATGAGGTGCTAATGAAAATACAGCAGACCGTGGATCCTTGTGATAGCTTTATGATTAGCAAAAGAATGGAAAGAAGAGAGTAAAAAGCATTTGCTCAGCCCCAGTATATGCTCCCTTTGGGTTTTTAACTGAGACACAAAAAATTACTAAAGAAGATGTGAAAAAATGATCCCTGAAAGTCAGGCTTTTTTTTTCTTCCCCCCAAAAATATAGATTTTTCTTTTAAAAAACCTCTCAGTTCATAAAATCATTGACTTTAAAAACACATTCTCTGGGGATTATTTCATAAATAAGTTTGATCTTTTTAATTTTCTGCTCTTAGGTATATAATCATCAAGTAAGAGTGTGGAATGCTCATTTTCTGTGAATTTGAACCGAGGGCCCTACACTTTGAGAACCTGCCAAGCTCCCTATTTATTTCAGACTTTGAAACAGCAGTGTTTTTCATGGCTACTCATGGTTGTCAAAACTGCCAAAGTATTAATGATATGATGTGGCTCTTTAATTCTCTCCATTTCTCTTTCGTTGTCTCTTTGCCTTCCATCTGGAAGAGGCTAGTGCTTGATGGATACAAAAAACATAAAGAAAGGTTAATTTCTTGCCAGGAATGTTTTTCTCTTTATCTTTTGTAGTTTTATTTTTGTACTTCAGAGTGAAATATTCCTACTGTGCAGCCAGATGTTCTATAATCCTATTTTTATAGAGCCCAAAGGACTAAAATCCTAGGTAAAATCTCTTCCATGATGACTTGAATGATGGGTAAATTCAGGCTTTAAGATCAGATAAGAGTTTAAGGCAAAACTGAAGTGTGCTTTAGCTAAAACAAAATCACTCCTTCTAATACCATACATATATAAATATACCAATATTCCCTTGCTAAAAAATGATGGCATATGTCTGTTGCCACACCAGTATGGAAAAGAAGTGACGCTGTTAAACATTCTGCTGCAATACAAAAAGGCAAAATAATTAAAACTTGGAAGCCTGCCTCTAGGTAATCCCCAAGAGATAAGCACCAAACCCAAGGGGCCAGCGAAGTGCAGCTCCATCATAACCAATGGGAAGTTGCTGAACTAAGAGTTTCAGGACCCCCTTTAAGATTCCAGATACTTGTCAAAATCAGGAATCTTGCCACAGGACTAGAATGTTGACAGATTTCAGATTTGCTGTGCTCTCTGTCCCTGTTTGGTAAGCAGGTCATCACTGCTGTATCACAGCTGAAGTTTGCCACTACTGAGTCACAAAGATGGTCTGTTTAGACAAGAGCAAGCACTTAAGGTGAGTTTGCCTTTTCATCCTCTGAAGTCAATGAGGGTTTTAATGCTGCTGGTGGAAACAGAGGAGAACCCACACGGAACAGCTTGGAAAAAATAAATCTGACTTGTGGAGCTGGATTAGCTGTGTAATGATATTAAGACAGCAAGAATGGATTCAAAATTACACATCAGAAGTTTGTGTCTTCAATAAGAGTAAAGATGAACACACTGCCTTTGTCCACACAGACAGAGCTATAACTAAACCCTTCCCTGCGAGCAGGGCTGTCACCTGCCCCAGAGGCAGCAGCACCCCAGGCAGTGCCTGTGCTCCAGGTCACGCAATAATGCAGAGACATGTTAGATGCACTTGCAAAGCCCTTTTATTTGCTGGCCCTGATGTCTGCACAGAACAGCCACGGCTCTCCAAAGCCATCAATAAAACTAGCAGGAGTCCAGCCACAACGTGTGCTGCCCTTTCTAGTGTTGAAAAAGTTGTTCTTTCAGTCTGTAAACAGCTGATTTCAGTATTTACTCTTGAATGATGGGGTTAAATTTCCCACGAGGAAAATCAATACAAAGACCATAAGGCAGAAGTACTACTGCAGTTAAAACACTAAATAGCTGCTATATGGCAGTAGGGTTTCTAATGACTAGGGAGATGTGTTTTTAGCAGAAACCTCTTCTTACCACGGTACAGACTGAAAGGAAAACTAGCTATCACATGCCAATGAGGAGAGTGGATAATTACACGGTTTTAAACAAGAATGAAAAAATATTAACATAAGAGAAGTAGGTCACAAAGATTCAGGCACAGTTGAAGATGATGAACTGTGCTGGCTGTGTTCAGCTCCAACTTACACCACCTTCAGTGTTCATCCCTTCCTGAAATGGAACGTGGACAAACTATCCAAACTCTGCCCATAAGGAATCACTCCGGCCCGGTAGGTGACAAAACCAAACTGTACACAGCTGAATTAGCTACAGATTGAGAAGTTTATGGTCACCCAATTTTGATCTCTTTATATCATAAGGCCATCCCTGGAATGATCATGCTTCATCCTCTTCCAGAATACTTCTTCATGGATTTCTGGACTTTGAGTCGCTAAATTCTAATTTCTGACTGCCAAATCTGAGTATCTAGTTCTTTCCTGAAATCCCAATATCCTGGAAGCAAGTGATTAAAGGAGAATCTGTGCTTTCTTAAAAACAAAATCCTAAATGTCTCAAGAAAAAACCAAGCATGGAGTTGTTATCTCTTGTAGTTATGATGCAAGAGCTTGAAAACAGAATATACCCTAACAGCTTAAATAATGGGATGCAAACATGTTGTGTCTTGAGGGACAGAGCAGAAAAATTCTGGTAATTTGGGGAATAATTGATATGTTTGAACACTTAGAACTGTAAGAAAACAAGCCTTTTCCAACTTTATCTTCTGGAAATACTGCAGAATACTAACCTGGTTTATCCCACACACTGTGACTTTCCCTTCCGATCATTAAAAATGCTGGTAATCACAAATATCTTTATCCTATTCTCCCTTTTATATCCATTTTGTTTATTTTACCTATAAATTGATTTGGCCTTCGCTACATAATAAAATCTTTCAAATGAAGAGTATCTTACACTAGATGTTGTCACAGTGCTTAGCACAGTAACACTCAGAGCTGTATGGAGAACGTAAGAGCTGCTCCTGTGAACAGTCCTCCCTCATGAAAGCATTGGGCATTGCTCCGCTCTCTCTCCTATTATTCACAACCAGTATTTCTGGGCAAAAATGAGTGATACCTGCATCTCCTCTTAAAAATTTAAATTAATTAAATCAATTTCAGATTAAAATAATCTGAGGTTAAAAGTGTTCAAATACTAATGGACACTTAATGGGCCTGATAGAGAAGACTGAGATATCTGAAGATGTCTCTAAAATGTTAAGACTGCCTTTAAGACAATCATATTTATTCTGAGTTTGTTTTAAACTGCCCATCCTGTGCCTTTTTGTGCCCTTCTATTTAGTCATCAAAGAGAAGTTTCCTCTGCTTTCCCACTCTCACAAGCACTGACCACACTGGTGTGTTCTGAGGTTGAATGGAGTGGAAGCAGTTTAAAACTGTCACCTGAACGATCTGTGCCATTCTCCTCAATTCTTCTGATTCATCTCAGTGGAAATTCTAGGGGAACGGCAAAATTAGCATCTGTTCTTAGTAAACCTGCAATATTTTTTTTTAAATAGTCAAAATAATTAAACAGATGTGAGACGTTTAAACACTGCGTGCCACTGTGTTGTACAGCATGACTTCCCTTCTAAGCAGACTTAAGCTTCAACTGGTGCCCCACGTCATGTCAAGCAGCTGGCACCTCTCATCAGAAACAACATTTTAATGAATCTTACTTCACATACTCAAGATTGCACTTCCCATGTTTTATAAACAAATTAACTTTTCCTTACAAAATAAAGATTGGTTGAGCCACTGCAGACTTAGAATAAATGGATTTCTAATCAGCTACAAGAGTGATTTCTCTATGCACCTTCTCTATTTCTCTGCTCAGCATCCTATGGGATATCCATTATCACCATTCCTGATGATTTAAAGCACACTTCTGTAATTTCTACTTTCTTTTAGATGAAGGATGCAAAAACAAAGAGGCATAAACAAATGGTGTGCAAATGTGTTCAGTAAGTGTGAGCAAATAGGTAAATTATATATATCTATTACAATCCCTCTTCTGCTTGCCTAGATCCATTTTTATATTTGTGGCCTGTTGAAAATCTGCATCCTGCTGCTCACTCACCTTCTGAGTAACATTTCCATCAATGATTATCTAAAATACAGTCATCTCAAACGGGTAACCAAGCAACCAAATATTGCCCCCATTATGAAAGCCAGGGAACTGCCCAAATCAGGACAACTCATTCAAATAACTGTCTTCCCAGTAAGACTCAGATACTTAAAGGAAACTCTACACAAGTTCCAGTCTTTCTATAATTGTTAGTGCAATCACTACAAAAATACAGCATCTGAGCATCATTTAACTTGACATGTCACTGGATGGATTGCTAAAAAAGATTCACTCAAACTGTTTACCAAGCTAAATTTTCATCCAAGCAAAATTTGTTCTGATAAAAGCTTTCTTTCTACCTTTTTATTTCTTAAGCTGCAGAGAAACAAGAAACCTTAAATATTCAATTCACAGACACTGCCATGGGAATTTATGCCAGTTGGTTTTTGGTATGGCCTTCCTGGTAGTCTGCATGTTCCAAGAAGGAAGACAACCATGAACAAATCTACAGTGCACCTGGAGTCATGAGAGTGAAATCAGAGAAAGTGCAGTCTAACCATGGAAACCAAAGCTGTAGATACTGAGGTTTGTGGTAGAGAACCAAGTATCCACGCACCATGTTTTTTGTGTCATTTTACTTGAGTCATTCCAACCTGGTCCCGTGGACCAAAGACCAAATAGAACGCAGAGGACACCAGGTCTCATCCTGCAGTGCACCCTCTGATTAGTTTCATGCAAAAGAAGTTCAGTTTTCACATGAGAGCTGCTCTGTCAGCAAATCCAAACACATCCAGAATGACTGGCACGTTCCCTTCAGAAGTGTGTTTCTGAACTGGAATGCAAACGTAGTGGCACCGAGATGTCCCAACTGCTGCACCACAACACCACCACAGCCAAAACCTGGGGGTCAAAAGCCATTCACCAGAAAAAAAATGTCACCCTTTAGTCAAACAGTGTCCCATGAGAAGGAGCAATGTTTCAGCCTTATGACTTTTATTCCTCATTCTCAAATAATATTGCAGTGTCTAGACACTTCACAGCACGCATACTTCAAGTCCCTGTTTTTTCAGTCTGTGTAACAAAACCCTTTAGATCATTTCATGCAGAGTCTGCATTTACAGCCATGTGAAGACAAGCCTAAGCTCTGACTTTTCACTGATTACCTCCAGTTCCACCATTTCCCTGCTTGCAGAAATGGGGTTCATTCCTATAACCACAATCAAACAGTGAATGTGCTGCTCGTGGCCTGGGCTGCCTACAATCCATGGGTCACAGATTAACTCATACTTCTTTAACTGATTAGAATAAGTACAAAAACAGATTTTCCAGGCTTGCTCTCATTGCATATTTTTCAGGATAAATTCTAATTTCAATATGACAATTTCACAGAGTGAGATACTGTTCAGTGTGGGAAAACGAACACTGACAAATAAAATTATTTTCCTTTTGTTCCAGGGGAACTAGGGAAGGGAAAAGAGTGCAGTAAATATTACAACTGATAGAAATTGCAAGGGAGACTTAATTCGGTATTAATATTAATATTAGAAATATTGAGATTTTGTTCTCTCCAAATGTCTACCTTATCACAAACTTACTCTTTATCACATTTTATGCATATTTGAGATCATTTCTGCATAAAAGAAGAGAATATAGAACACTATTTAGCAAGTCAGGGTAGACTGGTACTCTTCATGGGAAAATCTAAACCTTTGCCATCTTTAATCAGTTCCAAATTTGCTTTCATTCATCCTATTTCTGAGCTTAAGTAGGTTTTAAGGGATGTGCAGAATCACGATGAAGAAATCAGACTGAATTCCGCACCTGTTTTCTGAGCATTTTCATTGCAAGGGGATGGACAATCAGACAGACACATTTAAGGCAGATTAAACTGTTAAACAAACCTACTTGGTTTCTCTTTCCTCTCCTGGTGCTGCCAGCTTTAGAGGTTTGCTCAATGTGGATTTTCAGCCCTTTAGAAACCCGCACAAGTTCTTCTTTTAACAAGAATGGCAGGCAGCCATTTCTAAATCTAACTCCTATCTGCCTTTACATCAGATGACAACCACACAAGATGTCTCCTGGGTAAATAGCATTATGTCCCAGTAGTCAACACTTACGCAGGAAATCATATATTTGGGGGAAATGGCTGTGGAACAGGTGATCTTTACAAAGTATAATTTTTAGGGGAGCATTTTTTGCATATTTTATGTGCATCTTAGATATGTTCTTTGCATTAAAACAAATGCAAAGCAGAAATTAAAAAATCACGCCACAGAGCCCACAGAACGCTATGAGTCGTTATTTATATACTGTGGGACTAAACCTGTAATTTTCCTCAAACTTAACTTTCCTCTTCAGTCCGTTACAAAATTACAGAAATACCTCAGGTTATTTACTTCCGGAACAAGTTCCTGTTGCAGAAATGAGCTACCATGCTCAGATATAATTCCCCAAAAATCCCTTTTCCATAATTTGTTTCTATATCCATCTACATTCCAGCTTTACTACCATTATTAATGATGTGCACTGCTATGTCTGTTTTGGACAGAATGAAACCCATGAAGACTTATTTAAGGTTTTACTGTCATGTGGAAGAAATGAGCAGCAGAGCAGATAATATTTTTTTCTAAGTCTGATGGACCACAAGAGTGAATATTGGCAAACGCTGTGCCACTTTTTAGTTCTGCTGTACAATCTCATTTCCTGCTTCATGCCAATCACTGTACTGTCACTGTACTGAATACTATTGGAAGCTTTTGTTAAGCAACTCAGCAGTAAATTGTTTGTGCAACACAAAGGTTATAATGCAACAGACAGCAAGATTTGGAAAACCCCCATAATTAAAAGCAATTGTGATTGTTTTGGGGTTTTTTTAGGGTCAGAAATCACTGTAGGCTGAGAGATGCAGATTTTCCCTTTGGGGAACTGCAGGGAGAATGGGACAGGACAGGACAAATAGGAGCACAGAGGACTGTGGAAGAACTCCAAGACAGTGAAAACTGTCTTCGGAACTGTAAACAAAGAATGGTTATCAGTGGGAAATACTTCAAGAATCCCATGGAAACAGACCAAATAATATTTTATGAACTGGCTCCTTTAAGCCACATTTTGTAGACTTTCAAATAGTCTTTGGAACACTTGTTCTTCAGACCTGGTATTCGTAATAGTCAGTTTAACCTTTCTCACTGTGCTAATGGCCTAAATTAAGAGATGTAAATCTGAGTGCAGTGGTTTAGAGATGATCTCTTAGTGTGACACATCAGTTGCACAGCTTTGGCTTCACAGGTCTTAGCCACCAACCCCAGGATCCAATTTATTTGCTTCACCCATTTCCCAAACCTTGCAGCAGTTCATAGCAACTGACCAGACATTTCCTCCCTCATATCCTAGAGATATTGAAGGATTTCTTTCTTTGAAAGAAGAAACACAAAACTGCTTTCTGTGTTATGTAGAAGAACAGAACACAACCACCAAACAGCTCAGGTGCAGGCTGAGTAAGTGCTGCCTCCTTCTGAACTCACACTGACCTGGATTCCTTTCATCCAAATGTGAGGCTACTGAGATTAAAAAAAAAAAAAGGATAACTTTGCTCTTGGATTAGTTTTTGTATTATAACACATCATTTCATATAAATGTTTTCTAGTATCACATTTTAATTTTTTTTCCCCCAAAATTACCAGAAGTTTCATTGGAATGAGGCAGCTTGACTTCACTCGTGGAGATTCTCAAGACATGGTGGGCTCCACTGAAGGCTTCCTCTACAAGAGCCAGCAGGTAAGGACACAGTAACAGAGCAATAAGACTGTATGTAGAGACACTGCACAGCTTAAAAGAAGCATTACTTTTAAAGCCTATGTGGTTTCTACAAGTTCATGAAATTCCCTTGTGTCTGTGGTTTGACAAAGGCAAGATGCCAAGTGCATGCAGCCCAAGCTAACAGGCACTGCAGCGCGGGGGAAAACTTCAGGTGAGTCAGGTATTCGTGTGCTGCCCGATTCTTTGGCCATGGAATGCTCTGAGCTGCCTCCTTTGAATAACTCAATTTTTTAAAAGTAAGATCCCTGGCAAGTTGGAGCTGTGATATAAAACACAGCTCCTGTCCTGGCTGCGGGGGCACTTTGCATTTGCAGAGGAGGATTCTGGTCTGAAAAACTAAAGGAAAAACCTGCCACATTTTTTACTTTACTGAATTTCCACAGTCTGAATATCTCTACAGATATGAATTTTTGCTGCATGTATTTTTGACTACAATGTGTATGTGTGCCCTTTTCAGTTACTGTTTTTATACTTTTTTTATGCCCTGTTCTTCACAAGAGGAAAAAAAAGCATTGCTGTGTGTGCAGTAAAGTAACCTACTTAGAAGAGCTGCTACCTACACCATCTTCTTAACTGTGGTGGTGCCACAGAAGCCTCTTCAGAAAAATCTGTCCCTCAAACTAAACACAGTAGTTCAAAATTAGTTTTTTAAAGATCATGTTTTAGGGCCACTTGCTTATGTCAATGGAATAACATTTATTTAAGAAACAACAGGGAGATTAATTGGAAAGGGTTCCACTGTTTCCAGAATCAACTGCCAGAGAACACTAGCAGAAGCATTTATGAGTAGCTTCCTACTGTGCTGCTTCTCAGGAACAGAAAGTTTGTTTTGAAGGCCAACAACTTCACAGAGTCAAAATTTAAAAGAATGTCTAGAATTACTGTGGAAATACATTTTACCAAAAACTCTAGTATTGATGAAATGGAAGTCCAAACATAATCATATCTGTTAGAAAACACACAAATTTCTTATTGCTGCTGACAGAGAATGAATTTAAAGCCTCCCCTCCTTCATCAACTGATGACAGGACCTCAATGCCTATATTTCTTTGCTAAGAAAACCCAGTATGACCCCAGTTAACCTCAAAAAATGCTGCAGGCTTGGTGGTTTGGGTTTTCTGTTTATGTTTTTAGGGCTTTTTGTTTGTTTGTTTTTGATTTGACTAAGTTTCTTATGCAATTTCATAAGCCAAAATAGCCCCACGCAGGGGGGGCAGGTGCAGTGACACCTCCGGCAGGCAGGACTGTCACACAGGGCCACCCCAGCAGCCTCAGGTGCATCTTCACTGGCTGCACTGCTTGAAGGTATGAAACACTGAACCAGTCCCTCCCGTCTGAGAGGAACCAGTTCTGCCTGCCTGGGGAGAGAGCTTCACGCAGCCCAAGTGTGCACCGAGTCCTTCTCAGTAACCTTGAAGAGAAAGGAACCAGCAAGCCAACAGCAAGCAAAACAGGCACAAAATGAGCAAGGGAGCAATTGCTGGGGTTCCAAGGGGCTGCTCAGAAGAATTATGCTGGACAAGACAGTTCACAGTGTCGTATAAGCAGAACACACCATCAGGACTGTAACTCCCCAAATACTATAAAATGCAAGAAGCTGTTAATTCTTCCAGGTAGCCGCCAAAAATTACAGGATAAGAATAATGATCAGGGCCTTTTACTTACCAAGTACAGAGGCAATGTGCAAAATTTCCTCTTTGCTTCTCTGAGGGACTCAAGATATCAGTATCGTCACAAGGACTGTAAGTTTTCTTTGCTATTGAGAGTCCTTATTTTCCTAACTTTTCATTCTGATGATTCTCCAGGTCAGTTAGTGTTGCCCACTCCCTGCCCACAGCCCCAGAGTAAATCATACCTGCACAGACATGCCTGTCAGCCAGCATTATGAATTTAAACACCATCCATGCATGCTGTCTCAATAAATACAGCATCTCTTTTTAGTATATAAATACAACAGAACTGAAAGTAATAATATGCTGCTATTTAAGTCACTATAATGACAGCTACAGCAACATTTGAACATTTTAATACAAATTAGATCTTATATAAAATGGTCTTTTCATACAAATGGTTGTCAGAAATGCACTGTAGAAAATTCCAGTGTTAAAAATCAAATTTCTTCTCTGCATTATGTTATACCTTTGCTTTGACTGGGCCTAAACTGGGTTTGCTGTCGGAAAAAGGGAGGAACTGAAGCCTCCAAAAAGTTCACTAGGCTTTCCATGTTTTCTTTCTTAGCAAAAAACCACAGAACACAACATTTGAGTTGTGTAAAGGGGTCTCTTGAGCACGTCGCTACAGCTTGTGTGTTAATACTACATTTTAACAAAACATATAATTGGCTTAATAGAATATCTATAATCAAATAAGGTCCAGTAAATAAAACGAATTCTTAAGGTCATTTGCAATAGCACAGTCACACGAATTGACTAAATGAAAGTGTGATACAATACACAAATACTGATAGAGAAAATGGAGTCTCTTCTCCAGCAAAGCTCTTCGACTATCAGGACTGATTTTCAAGCAGAGCTCCTCAGTTAAAGCTCTTAAAGGAAGTCGTTTTAGAGGAAAACTGTTCTCTCAGTTATTACAAATAACAATAGATAGGCAGAGACTGCAGTGAATTTATGGCTGTGTATCACTCTTGGGACACTGCTTCTGTTCATAAACAACTCAGATACACTCTCATGGTTTGTGCTGTTAGCAGAGCCCCTAGAGGGACTTAAAACTTTGTATTCGTGCAGCAACTATCCATTATGCTATATATTTTAGATGATGAAATTAGCACCCAGGAGATACATTCACAAAACATTACATGGGGTTTTAGCTCTGTGACTCCCCTTCATTTGAATGGCGTGTGTGCTTAAACCCTTTGCAAACCTTTGAGAATTTAGCTTAAGATACTTATCTCAGTAGCAATAACAAATATTAAGGTCTAATGCTCCTCCCTGAAGCAGCATTGCTTAATCCATGTTCTTGATGCTGCCATCTTAGTCCTTCTGAAGAAAGCTTTCCCTCCCTCATTCATCAAACTATTCAATTAAAAGCAGTAGGACTACATGCATAAAATGGCATTATTCAGTAGAAGAATAGTGACAGCATTAATACACACATGCTACAGTAACCAGAATTGTCTTGCAAAAGATTATCAGCTGCAGTACCTATCACAGTATGTGTCAATGGTACAGCAGATATGTTTTGAGTTAAATTATGCAAGTCAATTTGCAAAGGGCTATTGTTTGCCAGCTCATGGAAATTCAGGGATTGAACCCTGTACTCAATCATGGCACGATTGTTTCATTTTATTCCATTTTTCTGGGAGCAGTCCTATGGCAAGAAAAAAAATGTCTATAAAGCATTCAGAGATATCAAAACCAGCCTCAGGAGAATAGTAAAGAGTAAGGTGATGGACTTCTCTAATCTCATGACACTGTAATACAACAAAAACAACGGCAAGACAAATGTCACCAGAGGGGGGTGGGCAGGGTGGAAATTGCCCTTTTAGGTAAATACAAACCCAGTTTCAATTCTACTATTCCCAATTAAAAAAGCCAGTGTCAGTTAGGTGAGAGCCCCACCTATCACTGAAATACAAAGCCATAAAACTGGAACTATTTATAGGAATTCTTGAAAGGAATGCCAGCATTCTCTTTTACCAGTGCTTAGCTGTAGTAAGGAAGCACTCCTTCCTAACCCAAAATTTGATTAGCTAATTATTGCTAATTATTCATTTTCTTAATGAACTGCAGTTTTCACTGCATTCTGAGTTATGAACAGGTATACAATGCAGAGCACTGTGATACCTGCCAGTGCTCAGAGCTGGCTCTGACTTCTGCTGGCCAGGGCCAATATAGTCCTTTTTGCCTGTCCAGGGGTGGGGAGAGGAAAGGAGAGAGGTTACCACTGACAAAAAAGATGTCTCCAAACAGCATGAGATCAGCATGAACTTCTTTGTCTTTCAAATATCTTTAGAGAACATCTGGCTCTCCGTATTTTATTATGCTCTCTTCTGGCACCACAGCCATGCCCGTGGTGGCAATATGGGCCTGAACTCCCTTTCTCAGTGCTAATTTTCTTGCCTAAAGAGAGCTGCATAAACAGGCACACCGGAAAAGGCTGCTATAATACCTAAAAGCACTGAGCGGGAAGGTACACCTGAGTTCAGCAACAACACTCCTCAACTTTTCCTCCTATTTTCCATACAAGTCTTTTAGCCCACTGGACCATACACATTCCCTGCTGTCTCTCTTACCTACAACACCACTCTTCAAAAAAATCCCCAAAACCAAGCGACCAAAAACCACCAAAAAAAAAAAAAAAGAGCCCTCAAGCAACATTAGCAATTTGGTTTACATGGCTCAGTCTACACACAGAAGATTCAGAGAATTATAAAGGTCAACAGCTCTATCAACGAAACCATTTCAATAATTAGAGAAACACAGTGAATCCTCACAAGCCAAGAGCTAAACAGTGTCTCTTTCCTCTTCACAACAAAATGCACAGCATTCCTTATTAATTCAGATAAATTTTCTTTGGTCAAAATTGAAATAGCATTTACTATTAAATTCACTGAAGGAATATGCTCACAGTAGTTGCTGACTTAAAATTTAAGTATGATTGTATAGAAATTTAGTTCCAGTTATTTTTTCTGCCCAGTAGCTAAGAAATTAGTGGTGATTGCATTGAAAATCTGTTCCCCTTCATGTTTTTTTCAAAAAGTAGTGCCTCTCAGATGTTATACTGCTCGTAGAGGCTTTTCATAATGGCAAATGGTCAGCTGCACTTGCTTGTATCCCTAATGTTCCAAGTAATTTAATGCCAACTACAAATCCTGAAAGCCTTCAAAATTTCCTACAAATACAAATTCAATTAGATCAGTAAAGACTAATCAGTGACTATATGAGTGCCCTCCTGGTATCTGAAATATTATTTAAAGTCACAAATGCAGCACTTTTTAGTATTTTTCTTCAGCAGGGATGCCACAAAATAGAAGAATCACAGCAGATAAACTTCCTCATTGCAACTCTGCATCTCCTCTACATTTACTTTGCCAGCTACAGGCAGTGAACAAAGGCAGACAAAGCACAGGCTGAAACACATGTACGGGAAGGAAAAAGAAACGCAAGGGCAACTTTGGATACCAAGGGGACATCCACAGTCTACAGGGGCCCACGGGCCATGATGTGGATGTCAGTAATGGGAAGTGCAAGTAAAGGCAATGAAGCTCTGTGTTGCAGTATAAAAGCAATACCAAGATATCTGTGTAGTAGGTGTGTGAAGGAGAAAAGAATGTGAAACCCCCCAAAGAGCAGCTTCTGCAAAGTAATGGTTTGGGAGAAAACATGCACATCTAAGCCACAAGCACACGTTCGTCTGTACCTTCAGCTGCAGCGGTCACTGCCTGCAGCTCCACGTCCCTCCTTCCCTGCTGGGGAGCAGCTCTGGATCTGCTCTTGCACACACCCATCCATCAAGTGCCTGCACCGCTGTTATATGAAGGGTAACGAACTTAGAACAGCCTGCCCAGGAATATTGCATTATCCAAACCAGTAAGGTAACTGGAGGCAGGAGACAACCATCAGACACGACGTGGCATTTGTCACTGTCTGCAATCATCAGTGACAGAGGATTATAGGAGAGAATTATTGGAAGACATTAGGGTTTTACTCAAACATGTGAGAATTACATTAAAGTCATATTTGCAGCAATACAGTTACAGAAAATTAATGTTCTCTCTGTTGCTGCAGGGAAAGGATAGGAGAAGCTGTAGGCACTTCAGACAGAATCATCTATCACTCAGTATCAGGACCTGGTTTGGAGGCTAATTCTGGGCTCCCTCAGTTCCCAATAAAAAGCCAAGGGTCCTTATCCATTTAAGGCCAAATCTGTCACAAACGTGGCAGCAGCTCTTCTTTACCCAAGAAGTGAGAAACAGTTCTGATTTTTCCACAAAAAAGCCCAAGGCATCCTTTATTCTTCTCCTCCAAGGCAACAGAAAGAAATGATTGATCTATGGAAAGAGTAAGTCTCCCTGGATAGGGTAAGCAATGTAGGCATTACATACAGACTGTTTAAAAAAGATCTTGTCCACTCTAATAATTTTACAAGATTTAGTTGAATACTTTTGTAACAGCCTGGGCTTCAGGCAGTTGCAACTTATTTGCTATTGCAAATTTAAATCTGGAAAAGGCATTAGGCTTGTAAGAAGGGTGGAAAATGAAAGCCTCAGATGTCTATTCATCTGAAGACGCTCCTTGTTTCCTCTGATTTCATAGATAGGTATTACTCCATTATTAACCTAATTTTGAAGCCTAATACACTGCTGATTTTCCAAACTCTCATTAATTACTCCTTGAGAGAATAGCAGGTGGGGTTGTGGCCTGTGGATTTGCATTGTTTGGAGCTCTGCTTCATTGTGCTTGACAAAGCAGTGTTCTAAACTGCAGTGCTTCTCGAGCAGCAGGCCCAGGCCCCTCTGCAGTCAGATGCAGGTACGCTGCCCTCACAGCTCCCCAGACGTGACCTCCTGGCTATCAAAGGCTCTACTTAGTGGAACCTGTTATGTCCAAATAAAACCTTCACAAATTTGGTAGTTTTCAAACTCTTCCGCTTCAAAAAAAGCCCTCATCTCACACAATTTCACAAGTTCCAAAGAGCCCAACATTTTTATTTCTACAATATGCCACTTCGGCACCATGCTGAAGAGAAACAGTTCCCATTTCTGTCCCTACCCTGGCCAGTGTTACGTCCTATCACACTGCATTAAACTGCTGAAGAAATACAAATGTGGCATAGATTATACATGCACCTGGCTTGGGGCAATCCGCAGCACAAACACAGACTGGGGGAGGAGGGATCGAGGGCAGCCCTCAGGAGAAGGACTTGAGGGTGCTGGTGGGTGAGAAGCTCAACAAGAGCTGGCAATGTGCACTTGCAGCCCAGAAAGCCACTCGTGTTCTGGGCTGCATCCAAAGAAGCATGGCCAGCAGGTCAAGTGACTTTAAACAGAGAGGGTAGGTTTAGGTTAGATATTGGGATGAAATTCCTTACTGTGAGGGTGGTAAGACACTTGAACAAGTTGCCCAGAAGAACTGCAGATGCCCCACTGTGGGAAGGCCGGGCTGGATGGGGCTTTGGCAGCCTGGTCTAGTGAAAGATATCTCTGCCCATGGCAGGGGGGTTGGAATTAGGTGATCTGTAAGGTCCCTTCCAACACAACCCATTCAATGATTATGATTCTTGGCCTACTTACACAAAAGAAATTCAGTCTCATCAGCTCCAGCTGCCCAGCTCATGCAATCAAACCCCTCTACCTGCCGAGGACAGAGAAATGGCGCAAGAGGCTTCCTCTCCCAGTTACTGTGTTCAGTGGCCTTTGCCTGCTGCAGGTGGGGGTACCTACATTCTTGCCTTCCCCTGAGAGCTTCCAGCACCAACCTGAATTTGCCAGAGTGAGGGCCCTGTCCCTGCTCCTGGAACAGACATGATCTCCCTTCCACCCCGGGAATTCTTGGTTTGTGCTCCCTTCAGCTGCTTCCCTGATTACAGAGCATTGAGCAGCACTTCAGACTGTTGGAGCAGCTATGGCACGGGGACAAAACGTGAATGATAAAATGCTTTATGTGGGTGTAGGTCTCAGTGCAATCTGAGGGCAACACACGGGGCTGGGCTTTTAAAGGTAAGGAGGTAAAGGCAGCTGGCACAAAGCACTGAGAAATTTGTAAGATCAGGATCTTACCTGTCTCTCCGAAAGAAAATAAGCATGGTTACAATACTGAATAATTTAGATGCAATTTTCTAGCAGGGCTCCACACAGCTGTCCTTATTTAATATCAAATTGAGCATAATCTCGGTCTTAAGGGATTAAAAAATATAATTATACACAGGTCTATGAGTTCTTCCACAGTGTGAGTTTTTAGGTTCTACAAGGACAAATGATTGGTTTTATTTGGTGTTTGGGGGTTTTCTTAGTTATTATTAAGGTAAAATTGGTGGTATATAGAAAAGTCATTCTCTTGGTTATTCTCTATATTTAGAAACAGTTCCTGGGAACTGGATGTTGGGAAGAAAGGAGTGTCTGTGTAGTGTTTGAAGCTGCCTCTTTTTCTACAGGTTATATATTTATTTGCATGTAATAAAGTAAGTTACAAAAATTCTGCATCAGTGATTTCTGGTAGGGTGTCAACCTGTGATGTTATCAGGATGCTGACAGGCTTCCAGAAAAATGACAATATTGTTAATAGAAAAAGCAACAACATGAATCCATAACAGCTTTCTAGAGGAAATGAGAAATTTCAACTTGAGTCAAAAAGACTTGTACAAGGTAAGAGTAAATTGGACAGAAAAAATTAAATGAACTCTCTCCATTCCTATTTTGTTTCTTTTCTACTTTCAAGCATTGGTGTCCTCCCCTCAGATTTCATTTTAAAAACTCAAACTCACACAAAGAATTTTCATAAAAAGTTCTTATTGAATTTTCTTTCTAAGTGATTCCTACAGGCTCTGGTTTCATGTGTTGCTTAATCAGCACTCTAGGAAACAACACCTCCTGCCAATTGATTGACAGGAAGTATTGCTTATTGTTTCCAGGAAAGCTAATTCAGCAGAAAATGGGGATTCACTGAATGGGAATGAATATGAAAAAAAAAATCCACTATAAAAGATGGTTTAAGCAGTCACCCTCCCTTCATATGCAATGCTAAGTGATAAAATCTCTACTTGATACAAGTAGTTTGTCACAGAAGGAAAGCAGGAAAAGCATAAGCAATAAAGTACCTCCACCTTCTCCTTTGAGGCCCAGTTATTAATGAGCGCACATCTCAGGCAGAAATAGTCTGTTCACTGGTGCCACTTTTTCCTATCTTGAGGTGCCTCATGCAGATGAAGGTTTTGTAAAAGGGAAGGAAAGCTCCAGGTAGGGGAATGTTTTACCCTGTTTTACAGCAGCTTTCAAGGCCAGGAGCGCTGGGGTGGAACCCAAGGGCGAGGAAGGGCCAGGTCTGCACTTTGAAGTCTGAATAAATCAGCTTCCTATGGGGACCACAGAGCACCCGGGAAGAGCCCCATCCGTGCTGTCCCACCTCTCCCCAAGTCTGGGCTCTGTGCATGGAGGTTGGCACGTTCGGGGAAGGGCTGGGGACCTCATGCTGATGGATCTTGCAGCTCAAGCAGCTCTTGTGGTTTTGAACTGCTCCAGCGTGGGGACAGAGACAGATGCAGGGACAGAGGCGCAGTGCTCTGTGGCCTGACACCATTTCCAGACAGACAAAGCAAGCATCACTAGAAACAGTCACACTCTTGAATTGCCTTTGTCAAAAATGAGGGGTTAGGTTGTGGGGAAAAAAATAGAGCAATAAGGTGTTAAAACTTTGTCTCTTGATAGTTTGTACAAAAGGAATGGTCAAATGCATAACCACTTCTAAAAGGTCCAAGAAAAAAAGTACCAATAGAGCATTTGTTTGTCTCTTCAGTTTTGCTGCTAAATTTAAAAACTCACACATTTTATGAATATTAAAAAAAATAAATCTAAAAAAGATAAAATTAGTGGCAAAGCACAAAATAAGGAGAGAGATTTTACGGAAAACTTTACAGAAATGAAAGATGCAATTAAAAACCCCCAATCTCACCAGGATCTAGGCTGTGTGATTTCATGTTGACACTATTTTCTGTTGAATTCTCTTTGCTAAAACTTATGTCCAACTACAGTGCTAGTAATACCATCACCCTCAGCAGGAGGCCTCAAAACCCTTTGGGAAATGCGAGCTCCTTCAGGAGTTCCTTTGACTGTGCTGATAAACCCTGCAATGAAGAATTCAAGCTTCAGGCTGGCTGTTTTTAAAATGCAAACATATCACCTTTGCAGGCAAAGTGATGTATTTTTCATCACAATGAATACTGTCACACCTGTACATCCTTCACAGAGCCCCTCTGCTGTGCGGAACAACTGCAGCAAGTGCCAGGGAAAGCCTAGAGCAGAGAAAAAAGCAGGAACTGCTTTCTGTTGCCCTCCACTCACTGCCCGACTTCTCAGTCTTTCAGCTTTAGGGCATATTTCTAGCAAATGTTTGTACCCTATTTTTCACAAACACGAGTGTTCTCATTTTTAAGGGAAATATTTAATCCTTTCTTGAATCCTGCTAAGCTTTTTGCTACAATGATATGCTACAGCAGTGAATACCAATCCACCAATCCTTATCTTCTTTGTACTATCATTTTTAGATTAGCTCATCATACAAGACTTAAAACTGCAGTAAACAATTGTTTCCAATTGCAGTATTTTCAGTTATATTTTCTAAATACTCCAGGCTTATCTAACTTTATGAATTTTGCTGACCATCATGTTCTGCTTCAAAGGGACATCTAGTTAACCTTTCCACAAGGATACCTGGTCTTTTTTTTTATTATTATTTTTCCTGTGTAATTACAATTAATCACACGTCTGTAATCTCTATGAGCAGTTGAAATTATATTAATGTGTGATACTTTGCAGTAGTCAGTATCGCATTTCACCTTCTATTATGCTGACCACTAGCTAAGCTTTAAGCCGTGCAATCTTCTTCAGTCTTCACTTTCCAAAGTAAACATATAATCTGAAAATTCATTACTTTTTGCCTCTTTTTCCCACAGTACAAGAAACTTTGACCAACCATAGGCAAATAAAAGGCATGAGCATCAAAGCAAGCTAAAGAGAAAGGAATGGGAAAGCAATTTGATTGCTGAGTTTCTGAGGTCATATTTGACTTGAAGAACTTTGCACACAAATCAGAGGACTAATACTTTTCCAAAACGATTTAGTGTTCATAAATATTCCTATAGACAGAAGTCCTCCTTTTACATTTTGCCTCTCAAAACATGAGATGTGTGTCCATGTGAAATCCACACCCATGAAATCTCTATGCTCACTTACATTGCAATTATTTTGCAGCCTTGTCTTTATTAAGAGGCAGTAATATAATTAGAGAAGTACTAATATCATGCTCATCTCATGTAGGACTATCCAGCAGTCAGACAGTCAGTAAATACCACAACATCACCACACTCAAGTGTCCCCACCCAGTCACTGAAGGTCACAGCCAGGAAGAATGAGATCTGAACAAATACTGAAATGTAGGTGAACATTTCCAGTTGCTTGGTCAGCAGCCGAGGTATTTCTGTAGTTCTAAAAATTCACTTAAAATGCCTGTTCAAAAAATCTGCCCTATAAGAAAGGTTTAATATTTGATGTTATATTTTATGAAAACATCAGCCAACATTTTACTTTTTTTATAAGCCATTCCCTGAGTTAGCAGTAACACATATTAAAGCCTTTGAGGAGGGCATTTCACTTAATAGAACAGCTTGGCATACCCTGTTTCATATGAAGAAAAAACTTAACTGTGTTCTAGGACGAGATTGCATCGTCATAACCTCAACATTTTGAAAGTAGAATATGTTATGGTTGATGATTCAATTACTTTCCCCTTCATTACAAACACTTCTGCTGCAACAGTTTTACCCTGAGAAGCCACCAGATTTTCTGTACTGAACCACTTTCCCATCTCTATTTCAGAGGCAAAAGCTACAAGAAGCAAAGCTTCTGGATGATTCTATAATCAATTTTAAATGTATATTAAAAAACTCCATGTCAATGCTTCTAACTTTTAATAGTGCGTATAGAGATGTAGTAAGCAAAATGGGATTGGGAGACATTCTCAATTTTCCTGTGAGGCTTCTGAAGAGTGAAGAATAACCAGTTTATAAAGATAGTCCTTTTAGTACTACACCACAGTAAGCACTACACCTCAGAAATATTATAAGGATTATATTTGAGAGCTTAGAAAATTACTCAGAGAACATTTTCCATTGAAAGCATTCTATCTATGACCCGGGTGTTTTGAAATGGGCTGCTAATTAAAATCATCAGGCATATTGTCATGTTCCCGTGGGCTTTTCAGGATGGATTCAAGCTCACTGAATCATGACTCTCATTACTCGGTTATCTTGCAATATCAGCTTACTAGGCATGTTTTCTATGTGTCAATGGCCAACTTTCCAAGATAAAAATGACGAACAAAGTTGAGACTGATCTCCGGTAACATTACAAAACTCCAAATGGACATAAATCGAATTACTGCCATTATCTTGCCCCACCACTCTTTTTCAGCTGATCTGATAACTGTATCTGATAAACAAACAGAAAGAAGCAAACGTAGCTGTAGTGTGTTCATCAAAAAAGCTCACAGCTGTTTCCCCTCCCTCTGCCCAGAGCAGCCAGTCTACATCCCCAGCTTCACCTGTGAGATACCAAAAAACAGAGGTAGAAATCCTTCAGTATTTTAGTCGGTTATCTCGTGTTCACTTTTTCTTTGAATTATCCACTTGGAGAAAAGAATCATGTGTTGGTTCATATGAGTGTATCAATCTGCCTGTTGTTCTTGATACTATTTTTATCTTCCACTCAGTCCTTTCTCATTTTTACCTTTTCAACTAGTGGACAGTGTTGCACACGCTGGTGGCAACTGTGACCTCAAATAGTCACAATAAACATGTTAGAGCGAGTCAGAGTAATAAAGGATTGCTTTGCCACCTCAGCTGTTCAGAGAGAAAAAAAACTAGCCAAGTACAATTCTGAAAGCATCTTCAGGCACAGTCTCATGCAGAAACTCATTAGAACTTCTCTACTCTTCAGAAGAATTCCGATTAGGCTGGAAAACATAAAACGCTTCAGGCCAAACATGCAAGTGTGTCATTGTATATAGATCTCTTATGTAACTCTTGTAAATCATCTTCCAGAAGATGGCTTTAAATGCTGAAGCGTAATTAGGATAATTACTGCTTTGCAAGTAGAAGGAAGTTGTATCCAGTAGGGACAAACAAGCCAGTTTGAAGAGATGGGGGAGGAATATGAAAGAAAATACATCATCCCAAACTCTGGTGCTGGAAGGATTCGGAATTAATTTCAGACTATTTAAAGAGTTTGCTTCATGTTGGAAATATTTCATTTTAGTGACAATATTCCCTACAGGGCTAACAGATTCTTTTAGAAATATGCTTGGCTCCCTGAGAGTCCTGCCAGATATCTTAAAAATTGAAGCATTCAGTAGAGTGAGGAAATAGGGTAAAGAGCTGCAATTCAGTGACCATCTGCAAAGGGCAGGGTTGAGGAAAATGACCAGAAATGGGACATCACAACATAGTTAATGCTTTTTATATTAAAAAGATAGATTTACAGTAAGTACCAGACAACAACAAGCCATAACACAGATAACCCTGGCATGATATACAGTGTGACTGCTGCACACTTCCCAGGAAGTGCAAAACCTCAGAAAGCTTAAAGAACCCCCAAAGAAAGACCAAAAAACCCAAGGACACCCCCCAGACTCCCACCCCCTCACCCCAAGCATTGTGCTGAAAAAGCAAATATGGAAATGCAAACACTTAGTATCCCCTGCCCAGGACTTGCTCAGCGACTTGCATCCTTTCTCAGGTTTGATCCTAACAGATGCATCAGCTGGACGCAGGTCCCCTACAGCTTTATAAATTATTCTATGGATTTGAAGATTAGTACAAAGTAATAAACAGGGGGAAGGAGCATGGGGACTACAGCCCAGGGGAACAGAAGTATTTTTGAACTCAGCTAGCCTGGGCTTTTTGGCAAAGCTCAGCCATATTCTGCAGCCCAATTTATGTACCAGGATATCAGAATCTTGTGAGATTCTTTAATAGCTGCATCAGTGCTAATTTTATGCTAATCTCTTACTGCGCACATCCATGATCATTAAGGCTTCTGGAGATTGGATATTACACACAATAGCTGATAATTTGTTAAACAGAGAGTTAATGGGAAATATCTGATAAATTTCAACATTAACTTTGTATTTGTTTCCTGTACAGCTGTACACAATAAGAAGTTATCTGGCTAGCATTAATGTACTCTATTTTTGCATGATTGCTTTGGTTAACTAATACACCACAATAAGAAAGCAGACCTTTTTAGAGAATACACAGTTACTCAGATGAGGAGTCCTGTTTCTTTCCAGTTCTGTGTTACAAGAACAAAAATGCTACATAATCTGAGAGAATAAAATACTTCCCCCTCTTTGATTTCCCTGTTAAATTACACTAGTTTAACTAGTGTAATTACTCCAGATTAGTCCCACCTCCTGGAATAATTTTAAAACCTGTTGCCCATAACAAAGCTCTCACGCTGATAAAACTGAAAAACCTGTTGTTTCTTGGCTTTGCTGATCAACTTTACTCTTATTGCCAAGGATAAATAACCCAAAGCAATCAAAACTGCACTAAATAAAATTCTGGATGTGCATGATTTGTTCTTTAATTTGAGTAAATGCAGCCTTGAAAGATTACATACTCATATGGTAGTTAGTTTTATAGAAGCAGGCTTTAGGTTCCCACAATACAAGTACATATCTGCCTTTCTTGGAAGTTAAAATACACCTCTGCTTCCACAGAAAGAAATTTTTTGGTCTAAATTCAGTTCTGCTTGGAAGTCTGTGCTCTGGAAGTAAATAAAATAATTACATTGAAAAAATATTGTTTTGCAACTCCTGTAATTCCCTTCACATGCTGGGGACGTGAGGGATCACTTTGATTTAGTTTTATCCCTTATGGTTCAAGGCACAGGGCTCTCCTTTCACTGTTGACTGCTCAACCAAGTCTGCCCCTGAACCAATTCCAACAGTATTTATCAGCATTACTTAGCTGGAAACCTTAATGTAGGATATATTTCAGTGACTCTCTCGGTACAAAAATGAGGGCACGAACTGGTACAAGTTCCCAACTGCAGCCAAGTTTAACCTGTACGGCTACACATAACAGAGATGTTCTGGAAAGTTCAGATCCTGCCACCACACACAGTCCCCCCAGATCCCAGCCCGGGCACCTGCTACACTCCCACCTCTGAGCACTGGATGAACAGGACATCACTCTGTGTCCCCGGGCATTACAGGCAGGTCTCAAAGGGTTGTGTCACCTCGTGAGGGAGCTCCTCTTGTGCACGACTCCTCCCTGGTCACACCTCACCCCTTACACTCTCACTTCTGTTGTTGAGAGTGGCTTTGATGAAGCAACTGGACAAACCCACAGGGTCCAGTGTCCCCTGTCCCCTCCAGGTCTTGCAGAGATGTGCAATACGACACTCAGCAGTGCCCTACCATGTTAAATATCATTTCTAAAATCACGTAGACCGAGAGATCTTGGAGAACTCACAAGGAAAAAAGGTTTCTATCCATGTGATTGAGATGATTGCTTGTGACTTGTGAAGCTTGACTACACGACTACAGAGTCACCCATCTCTTACTCTTTACTAGATTTCTCATTACTACTTGGGGGCAAAAAAAAGAAAACACATTTCAGTATTTTCAGCTTCCTCCCCTTTTTTCATAGTTCACCCCCCTTTGTAATTTACTTTGTTCATGTGTGTTAATAGAAAAAGGAAGGTGCTAAAAAAACCCCGTAAAGATAATTGTCTGTTCCAGGTTTACAAGTTACACCTGATGACAGTTTGTGTAGGTATTTACTCATCTGTAAAACAAAAGAGACTATTTCCTCTCATAAGCCTTGCATTTTGATAATATAGTAGCACAGCAATACATTACTCTGTTCTAAAAGAAAATACTCATTAAAATATTGCATGCAGCTCCGGATTTCATATGTTGCTGTAAACTATATAGGGACACATAAACTGGTTTTTAATTAAAATTTTTCTCATGGATTATTTTCTGTTCACTGACTCAAGTTTCAGTGAATAATACATATTATGTGGCTATGCAGCTACTGGGCTTTCTGTGCTATAAAAAGGAAAATGTTTCCTCGCGATCCGTCTTGGTCTTAAAGTATAGTCAAAAGTCTATGCACATTTAATTTTCTGTTCATAAGACACTTCCAGAAAGTGAAAGACCCTGTTCAGATATGACAAAACATTTGGTTTATAAGAAAAAATTTATAATGCAACCTATCGTAAATGAAACTTGATTAGCAGTAAGAGAAACAAGAGAGATGCTGACCATCATTTTCAATATAATAGCAACCTGCAAAGTAATAGGATTTAAATAATTAGAATATACTCAAAAAACTGAAGGAAAATTAGTGAATTTGCTCCTGTTAGTGTGAAGACTGTAATATTATAACTGATGTTTTTCTGTTTAGCTGTATACCAAAATGGGGATATGATCCTCCATACTTTAAGCATCCAAAATCCACCACCATGAGTTACAGATACACAAGCAAGATTAATTTTGACCTGCTTGGAGTGCTGTGAGGGGAAAAGAATACAACACTGTTAGATTTGTTTACATATATATATTTTTTTCAAGTTCACTGTATTTCAGTTGCCTACATCAATTGTGCACAAAAAAAAAGCCACTTAAACAGATGCCAGCACCACTCCTGGTGCCTAATATAAACTGATAGCTCTCATGGAAAGGTATGGCTGGAGTTCAGTCAAACATGCTATACTTCAGCTACCATTTCCATGGGAGCATTTCGTAGTCATCCCAATTTACATGATTATGCAAAGGCAACTTTTCCCTACTCTTTTTACAGTTAAGTGTGCAGTAAAGCTGCACATTTAGAGCATCAAAGGGTCAGGAGAGCAAACACCAGAAGTAATGTTAGCTTTCAATACAGGTACTGTATTATACTCCCTCCTCTTCATTTCTGCCATTGTTTCTAGTTTAGTTTATTATCATTTACATAATAAAAATGAAACAAACTCTAAATGTGGTAAAAAACCCTGTAGAAATCCAGGTTTACATGTGCAGACAGTAATTTCAGTGGTGAACGTTCAGATGGAACCAGCTAACCAGGCCCATCCCTAGCTACCCCCAACTGCTCCCCAACCTCCTTCCCCCATTCACTAATTGCTAGATCTCAACAAGAAACTGAACCAGGCAAGTCACTTTAGTTTCTTCCAGTCTCACCCGTATCAGATTTTGCAGACCCACGTGGCCTCCAGTTACTCTGAGCTGCTGCTTCATCCCCAGGTGATGCAACTAAACACTCATTGTCTTCAATGTTATTAAAGACATGAACTGAGAGAAAAGAGCTTTACAGGCAATTCTGAAAGGCAAAGCATCTACCAACACTACTCAGAGACACAGACTTGATAGGCATTAGCCTGTTACCCATGCCCAGGCTCCCCTGGCACACTGACAGCTGGCCAGAGCAGTCTCCCTCTGCCCCACCTGCTGAAGCAGAGGAGTGAAAAATACATCTGTAGCAGGGGAGACTTGTTGAACAGGAATCTGCTATTTGCACACATTCCCTCTTTGCTGTAAAACCTCCTTTTTCCTCTGTATTGGCATAAGTGACCGATACAGCTAACACAATCTCCAGGCTTTTGCATTTAAAGTACCAGCTATCGCTATGGCCATGAGATAATTTCATCCTTTAAAACTCTAGAGGCCAGAAGCGACTGGCACGCTTGCAAGGACAGTGCTTTTCTCCAGTTTTAAATAAATGTGTCAGTTTTCTGAGCATTACAGTCCCAGGCCGGTAACATTTTTTGTTGGTTGTGTGCTCATTGCTCAGCTGGTTACTGCCGGCTGATAAATGGGTGAGGAGAAAGAGCCCAGTGTGGGCTTTCTTGACTATGGCTCTTTATTGGAACTAAGGTACACCTCTTTCCCTGCATAATGGTTGTAAAGAGAAAAACAAATCCCGATTCCTTTGAAAAAAACCATTTCTCTTTAATCTCCCTTAGATCAGGCAATTTCCAGATGATTGTTTCTTCACTGCCTGAATCTCTAGATGGATTTCTGCTGGGCATTCTATAAGCTCTCTCACTTTTAATAGGTCATACATAATTTTTAGTATGATGGCTGCATACATATAGAGGCATTATGGCACTAAGGTATACTACAGCTCTATCTTCAAATGTTTTGGTATAATCAAGCTCTTCATCACCCTCCCAGCTGCTCAGTAGCACACTCCTGGATTTTTCCACCTCCCTTTCATGACATCTGTTCCTTCCTCACAGGTACCCTTTCTCAATTACATGCTGTTTGAAGCGTTCCCTCCATCTTAAAATCCCATTCTTGTTTTAGTTAGACACTCTTCAGAATTATTTCCTTCAGGAGCTGGAGGCTATTATTCAGTGAGCCTGCCTTTATATTTGCCCCTTGTGTTTAAAGCTTCTAGAACAAAATAGCCAAGTGTACAGAAAACCAAGTTACAAAGTTTTGAACTTGTCCTGTGATAAATCTCTTCCAGGGTGAGGGATGCTCGCTCACACCTGGAAAATATTTACCCTTGGAAATGCAGGAATCCAAAACAACTAGCACATGTTAAGAAAGGTCAAAACCTACATTATGTTTTAATGAATAGAGAAATAAAGGTTCTACGAAGGTAACAAGATCTGCACAATTGTGTAAAGCTTTTCTTGAAGGTCTAATAGTATTTGCTTGCCAATATACACATAAATGGGTACTCTTCCTCACCTCCAGTGGTTGTGCAGTACTTTCAGATATTAGAGCAACTAATGTGGTCATTACTCTAGAATATCAATATCTGGAATTGATAGCCAGATAATATTTTATCTAATGTATTACATTAGGACAAATGGACAACAGGAGAAAAACAAAGCATAACCCAAACAAATTCATAATCAATGTGACAAGAAAATAGACAATGTGGTCTTCAGACATGACAAAGGAGGAGAATCAGCAGCAATATGTGTATACTGTTCAGGCAGATCCTACTGGAAGAGGCTGCCTGCACACTTTTCGGAGTGCTGCTGCCCTGCAGATGGGTGCAGAAACCAGCACAATAATGTTTAACCAAACTGCTGTACCACATTCAGGAGCAGAGCAAAACTACTGTCAGCAAATAAAGCTCAACAGAATTAAGGAACTGCTGAAACAAACAAAAAGAGTAATTTTTCCCCCTAGCAAAATGAAAAAAAAATAGTAGCACGTTCCCTGTGCATAAACCATGGTTTATATCCTGCCAACTGCTTTGAGCAGAGAAAAAGAATGTGCAATGTCTTGAAGTGGGACAAAGAAAGAAAAAGTAAAATTTGGTGGCACTTCCTTGATGGTGACTAAAACCACTCTGAGATATCACAGTAAACAAACAAACAAACAGATAAATATTTTTGACCTGTCAATGCAGCCATTCATGTTTACAATCCTTATAGAGTGACACGTCAAAAGAAGTATTATTTTGATTTCTATTATTTCAGTTAGCAAGGCTCAAGAGCAGTAATTCAGGCAGTTTCCTTCTTACTAGCCCTGCTCAGGATGGCACACCCTGCATGTCACACAACAAAGCAGATGCTGTGCCACCTCTCAGGGCCTCAGTTCCCAGCGCAGCCCGGCCGAGCCAGCCAGCAGAGCTCCGTCACTGAACCTCCACTGAATTAGCCACAAACTGGACTCCAGGACACTTCCCACTACAATTCATGATAGCTAAATATGAGCAAAAGTTTCCAAAGATGTTGAATGTAATCACTGGGTTTGACTCTAATCTGCTTAAAATAAAAGCTGGAGAACTGCCAAAGGCTGTTTAAAAGGAAAAAGAGAAAAAAAAAAAAAGAAAAAAAAGAAAAAAAAAAGCCAACCGAGCACAGCTTATTTCATTTTTACCTTACCCCCCAGCTGCCAAGTAAATTTAATAAGTCTTTGTTTTATGAAGAATCCTAAAAACAGTCCAAAAGCAATTTTATATAGCCAAAAGGTACTAAATAAATATACCTTTGCTATATCACACAACGACTTTTCTTGGTCCCATAAAAGCAGCTCCAGTTCTACATTTCATTCCTTTTGGGGTGTGTGTGTTAACATACAACTTGTCCCCAAATTGGAAGGGCTCTGACAGAATTACTAAGACTTTCTTAAATGTTTCCTGATTACCCCTCTTTCATACTTATCTGTGTAACTACTTCCAGTTTATGCACAATGCTGACTTCTCTTCTGCTCCAAAAATTCTTCCCTATTTTTCTTCAGGCCTATTTCTGCAAACTTCTGATTTTCTCCAGGCTCTACTCCTAACCACAGCTCTCTCTTCATTCCCTACAGAAGAAATGCCTGCTTTGCCAACCTACAGGCCCAGCTCATCCACAAATCTGCTTTCTCTACTATTATGTACTGCTGTGGGCATTCCTGGCAGGAAAGAACTGACCAACTTGAAATCTTTTTCTATAAATGTTTCTACCCTTCAGCTCTGACATCTTCCTAGCTAAAATACTCTAATTCTCTGCCCTGGCAGAAATGTATGCTTGTAATCCTAGATTACTTCATGCTATTTCTGTCTATTTTGTTTTGAACCATTTTTTAGGTTTTTTTGTAGCATTTTTCTCCTTTTTTTTTCTGTGTATCTAATGATTATTTCAGTGAATATATGCCTAGAAGGATAGTCATTCTTTGTTGTCTGCCACCCCTTCGTTACAAAAAAGATGTAAGAGTTTCATCACTCTTCATACTTTATCCCCCATTTGCTCTAATGGCTCTTCCTCCTCAATCTCACTGCCATCCCATGTCACTTACCCCAGTATGTCACATCTGTCCTGCTCTTTTGTCTTCTAACTCACAGCTCTCCCTGGCAGTGTAACCTAATTCCTAGTAAAAACCTTAGTAACAGTCACTATTCCAGCCTCTTCTTTCACCCTCAGACCTGGCTTGAAAGCACTGCTAATACTCTGTTCAGTATCTCTCCCACCCTTGGCCCTGCTTTCTCCTGATTCTCTCTCTGCCTCTCTAATTTCCTTCAGTATATTGTTCACAAGAACCTTGTGCTTCAACCTTTGGATCTCTTTCTTCTTCTGTACCTTGTCTCTGAGTCACCTCTGCACTTTGGGGCAGGTGTGGCATCATCACCCCCACGAGCCACAGAGCTGCCCCTGCTCCAGATCCTTTCAACCCACAAGAGGGAAAACCTACCCTCCCTACCTCAAATGACAAAATCTAACCAACATTACCAGCCAAAAAAAGTCACATACAAGTTTAATGCAACATGTGTCATATACTGTTTCTCATCCACTGATGTAAAAATTTGGGCTTGGAACTTCCTTTTTACATAATTTCTCTTCCTGGTGGAATTATGCCCTCTCTAAACTTATTCATTAATAACTCTGCAGCAAAAATAATTTTGCTTGCATTTTGGTCACTCTACTTTATTCTTTGCATTCACTACACAGATTTCCTTTCTTGGTTGCATCCAATTCCACATGAATGCACAATGGGTACTGTCTACAGAAGTTTGAGGCATTTCTGTGAGCTAAGGCAATATCAGCTAGTTTATTAATTTCAGTGTGCACATGTAATTCTGATTAATGTTAACAAGAACTGAACATGCCTAAGACCCCACAGTGTGTTCAACTGTGCTATGCCATGGGACAAGTCTCCTTCTCCTTGCAAAGTATGATTGAGGAAGACACTGTGGTATCCAAAAGGCATAGCCCAGACTTAGGTCAGAGCACTCAGGAAGTTCTCTGAATTAGCAATCTCTTCCATTTCACTGCAAATTAGTACAATTCTCTAACATTTTAGTACAAAAAAAGCATTATTAGATGCATTACTGCAAGTAACAAAAAGTTCAGAAGTAACTAAAGCTACACACATTTTATCTTGTATAAATTCAATATAAAGTCAAAATCAAAAGAACATAAAACCTTGTGGTTCCATCTCTAAAAATTCAAATCACCTATTATGGCAACATTGCTCTCGTACTAAAGGACAGTCATGGTGTACTTACTCAACAGTTTAAATGAAATGTTATTTTATTTATTAGTAAATAACAGGCAAAGATAAGTAAGAATTATACAGACAATTGTATTTCCTACTCACATATAAATAAAATAATTCTAATAGTATTGTTTACCTCTGGTAGTTATAAAGTACCTCTCACTTATGTCTTGCTTCAGACAGGAATTAAATCTTCTTCAGTGTGCAACCAAACCAGCCCTAATTAAAGTCAATGGGAGCTTTTCCACATACTTAACGGCTCTTGGTTGAGACCCAAAAGCAATCGTGTAAAGAGCAGAGTATGTCACTAAACAATAAATCGACTCTGCCTTTGAAAGAAATATCGGAAATGCATTGCAAGCTCCTCATTCCATATCCAGTTGCTGGAGTCGGGTGCCCAAATGGCTCCCCAAGCCTTTGATAAATAGGGAAATGCTCATGCACAAACCCTGCTAATCCTGCTCTCGCTGAAGCTGCTGCTGAAACTCCCACAGGGCCTAAGATCTATCTACCAGACACCACATTTAGCATACACACAGCATGGAGAAATAGACTTTATCATATATTACTACACATTAAAGGCACCATTTTTCCACAATAGCAGATCACAACACCTCTATAAAGATCCTGCCTACCACAACAGCCAGTCATTCACAAAAGCAGTTTTTAGGATCCAATTTGTCTTAAAATGTCAGTTAGAGCTGCTCTCCACCTTTTTCCATAGGTCAAATCAATGAGAAGGCCAGTATCTCACCTGGATATAGGTCAAACAAAAAAGAAAGAATGAACTAGGTTTGAAAACATCAGTTTCCATTTTCTTAGAGAACTACACTTTCCAGGGAGGATTTCTTGTAATAAAAATAATTCAGCTATCAAAGTTTTCCTTTTACGAGCAGAATTGCTGGACCAAAGCTTTCCTGGAAGAGAAGGGCAGGTGAGGGGGTGTTTGTCCATCAGGGCACCATCACTGGATAAAAGACGCAGTGTGCAAGAGACCACAGGCTAGCAGGAATACCAGCATCTCCAGTGACTCACAATGAGCATATCAGCAACTAACAGCTATTTCAAGAGATGGAATGGGGGAATATTGACACAGGCACACCCATGAGACACTGCTAAAAGGCACAAGGCAAGAGAGCAGAAAACTGGCAAGCTCCTGTCTGCCCAAGCAAACTGGCAAAGTTGACTGCACCAACCTCATCACTACGTTGTAAACTCAGCAACATGGACTCAATTGAAATGCTTTTGTCCGTACACAGTTTGTGAATTTTAATTGATCGACAGGTGCTCAGATTGACTCAAGACATTAATATCCCAGTTTCTCTTGATGAAAGACTGAGAGGAAGAGACAAACAATGTCTCATTCCTCCAAGTTTTGTGGAATCATCCTCAAAAGACTACTGTGACAAAACCCCTTTCATTCACATGAAGATTTCTCACATAAACCTGATCACTTCTGTGTCCTCTCAACAGTGGCTGATTTTTTCCACCTTCACTCCTGTGATGATGTTTCAAATTCCCAACCACTTCTGTTCTACTGTAAGAGTTCTCGCCTGCTACCAACATGTATCTCAATTGCTCAATAACTAAGGCCAAGAGAACATTAAATAGTTTATACAGACATTCCACTTAGATCTTCCTAGATTTTAGGATTTTTCAAATTAAAAAAAATCATGAGAATGTAGAGAGATACTACTACTACCATGACCACTACTTATCTTAGAAGAGTTTTAAGTCAGAAAGACCAGTAGCTATTTAAATCTGACCTTCATTTAATTCAATTATGAATCTAATAACAAAAGTATCTGCTTTCCAATTATACTACATTGAGCCTCATACTGAGTAACACAATGGCTCTTCTGCTGTGACCTACAAGGCCATGACAAAGTGATCCTCAGGTAGCATGCAAAGCCCAGGATTTTCTTTTCAATTATAATATCTTTTAGGTATTTTCAATTACAATTACTTTTTCAAGCACATGCTTCCACATCAACATCATCATAGCCTAAAAAATGCACTGCAACTACCATTATCTTGTTTCAATAGTTAATCAGACCCACTATTTACAAACAAACAAAAAAACCCCACAAACCCAAAAAGCTCTCTTCAGATGTCAACTTTTTTTGTCCTTTCTCACTGAATTCAGGTACCCTTTGTCTGTATTGTCTTCCTGCCTACAACAACTTTAGACATCTTAATCAAGTTATGTTCTAATAAACTTTTGATAAAATGTGCTGGCTTAGTTTATCAAATGTTTCACTGCAAGTACTTTCTCCACTCCTCAAATAGGTTTATGGTTCTTCACTGCACCATTTAACTTTTTACAACATTCATTTTTGAAAAACACGAAGTGGATAAACACACAATAGCTGCTTGCTGTTACATGGTACAGAACCCCCATTTAAAAATGATGGCATATTAAAAACTGATGACAGTTGAGGGGGTTGGCTTGGGTGGTTTAGGTTGTGCTGTGGGTTTTTCTGTAGTGTTTTGTTTTTTGTTGAAAACCCCAGGAGCTAGTAGTTATTCCATACACAACCCATAAATGCAGCCACCCAGCCAGGCACTGTGAAGGGTCAACTGAGGGAGCAGCTAAACTTCACACCAGGTGACAGGACCTTCGGTGCATCTGCTACTGAACCCATCCAGCTCGAGTCCCTCTGCAGTCAGGTCAGGTACCCAGCTCCTCCCGCCTCCTAAGCCCTACTTGTTTACAGTACCCTAGGAGAGAGTTCAGTTGCATTTGTTAAGTCACAGCAGAAGAGTGTGACAGGTGTGCCACCTCTTTCTGATGTAAGCGAACCCAGAGTATTGCCCCTGTCACTTCCCCACACAAATCTTGCACCCAATCTCACGAGGACTGTAAAACACATCAGCATTTGAGGAACATGTAGTTGCACAGCAACCCTGGCTGCACAGGGGTCTGCCGTTCTGGCACTCAAGTCCTAGGACTGTTTCCCCACTTCAAATCTAGCTCATGTCATTGCTAAAAAGGCCACATGCTATGAACAGGGACTGAAAGGCACCACATAAGATAATGCAACATTCTGCAGACAGCTTGAAAATAAATTATCAGCTCTGTCTGTTGGTTCTGAATGAATGCTATTGGTGTGACATTTTGGACAACGTTATAGAGGTAACTTAACTTTAATGGCTAATTAGCAAACTTCTGCAGGAATAACATGGCAATGTATTACACAAAGTGTCACATCATAGCCATGCCAGATTTCTCCTGACACTTCCCTTGCACTCACTGTCTCTTTTTGGGCTGGCAGAGCAGGGACATTGCTTATGCTACAAAAACTCATTACGTTTAGAAACAACAAACAAAATAGGAGAGCCATAAATATTTACAGCACAAAAGATAAAACATGAAAGGCATATAGTCTGTGGAATAATCAATCCTCTTGGACTTGGAAGCAATTTCTGCTCCATCTTCATATCTGAGACTCTCAGTAGCGTAACCCTGAACTGGTCACCACGCTTCCTTCCCTTCTCCAAGTGACCCTCCTGACAGGCTTTCTCCCACAGTTTAACGGATCACTTTCAGGGTGAGAACACACCAGTTATCACATGAAACTTCTCTTTTGCTCTAAAAGCAGTGAGCAAATCACATTAAGTGCCTTGGCATCCATAGAAAAATAAGGACACCCACATCCTGCATACAGATGATATTCTCTGTGCAGCTGGGAATAAAGCTACTTCACTTCTTTAGTTGAAATGGTTTGCTATATGTGGCTACATACCTGGCTATTTCTATTCCGTTTATTGCAAGTAAGCAGTGAAAATGGCCTTTGGAGGAGTCTTACTGAGAATTCCAGCAGTCAGTATATCTGTTCGATCAGACAAGAAATTAGCACTTTTACCATTACTAACCTTAAGCTTTGGCAGGACAGATTGCTGTGACAGGGCTCAAGGACTAGCAATACAGCCACTTGGAAAAACAACAGTCTCCCCCACTCTTGGGAGATTTTTTGATGGTTTGGACACAGTGTAACAGTGAATTTTACTGATCTTAATTGTTTTAAAAGTAAGTTAGATACTATCCATTTCCATTACTGTGTATCTGAATACCAGTGGCGTGAGAAAATTGGTGACAGGATAACACTATCAATCCCCCCCTTCACCACATCAGTAATTCACACACAAAGCCCTCAACTACCTGGGAAGCACTCTCTGTAGCTGAAATGGTTAGCATGCACTTGGTTAGGTATGATGTTTGTCATTTACTTAGTACACATTGCCACAGCCCGAGGAAGAAGTGTTTAAAAATAATGTCAATAGACAAAGGATCTTACTCAAGAGTCACCTACCTAACCTTGCTGTTCTCCCTCAGGCAAACGCATATATGAATTCATTCAGGGCCATCTATTATATATGCAGGGAAGTGTTTATCAAACAGAACGAGGAGCAGTTACTCCCTACACAAGACAAGGTCTGAAGGATCACGTCGAATAACTAGAAGTTGAAATTCAAGATTTCAGGAATTCTCATTTAAAAGTACCTGAAGCAAAGTCTAAACAGGAAATGATGAGAAGTACCGGGTGTACCGATCTGGGTCCTGTGCCCTGTTTGTGATAGGAAGTACAACACAACTTGCACCAAAGATTAGGAGGAGTGCAAGGCACCCCAGTAACACAGCACAATAGCCAGCAGAGATAGTGCTAGCATTAACTCTCAATTTCCTGATTGCTCTCAGCCACTTTCACAGCAAGTCTTTTCAGCATATTCTCTAATTTCCTTGACTTGAAAAAGGAATTCTTTTAAAAGGAAGAGGTTGAGAAGTTATTAGTTTAAGAGACTGAAATATCCTTCCTCTTTCAATTTCTTTTTTCTTGCCTTCTTTGCTTCACATGTTTCAGTGTAGAATTCTTCACACATCTCTTTAAAAAGTGTATCTCCTCGCATTATCACCTTATCTTCTCTTCTTCAATTGTAACCTTTTTATTCTTTTCCTTATGTCTTCTTTGCTCACCTATACCTCATTTCTCCCCTTAAAATAATCCTTGTTCTCTGTTTTCTGTCCCTGTGTTTCCCCATTATGTCAAATTTATTCACGTCTACCAAATATTCAGGCAACTTCTTCTACCAAATATTTCAGTATTGGTGCAGCAGGGGATAACTCCCATTCATTTGTAAAATTCCTATGACCAGCAATAAGACCTGTACTAGACTTTTTCCTTTTGTTACACTGCAAGAGAATAGCTGTGATAGAGAACAGCAACACAGATCCCATTTATGCAGAGTCATTTGGGACCTTGGCTCAGTCAGAAATGGACAACAAAGGATTAGGAAACAGTTACAGGACCCTTTATCTGACCCTACACTTTCATTGCAAATCCAGTCCAAAACAATTCATCAGTTCTTTTGTTTTTAGCAAGATCCATCCTTTCTGCTCTAGTGCCTGATGACAGAACTTCTCTACAACACCTTTTTTTCAAAAAAAGTTGCAAATCAATGTATCACAGCAGCACCTCTCAAGTACATATCTACATATTTGAGTGACTCCTCCCATGTTACACTGGAACATTTGAAAACACGCAAGAATAGTTTGATCAACAGTAGGACAAGAGCTGTAATGCCTCAATAATTTATTTCTGTTCCCCCACTGCACATCACAAATCAGCAAGGTGATATATTTTTCTCAATTTTTAAATTTTTTACTCGGATTTGTTAAACATTCAGCATGATGCAACTGAAACGCCATCAGTAAGGGAAGTTCTATAAGCAAAACATCAACCACAAAAAATACCTACCTTTTTTCTTATGAAAAAACCACAGTGTTGCCAGTCTGCACGAATTTTTATAGGCAACCACATATGTATTGTGGTATCCTGCATATAGCACATCTTCCTTTCCTATAGTAAAGGCGTGGTATTAAAGAGTTGCGTATTTTCATTTTGATTGCCTGGCATAAGAATGGAAACGTGGAAGGAATTAATGAGTTTATTCAGTCACAGTCATATGTTCGGACCTTTTCAAAGGCTTGTTCTGCTTGTGCAGTCATGCTTTTAAATTATCTTTCATTATTAATATAGCTCTTATTAGTAGCTCTGCTTAGTAAAATACTTCTTTTAATTTGCACCTAATATGAAAAATTGGCAGATGTTTTGACAATATTATCCAGTTAATTTTGTCTCTTGAACGTAAGAATTTGCTTCCACAATAGTAGACTAAAGATCCTCCGTGTGATGACTGACAGTGGGAGCACGAGGACAACTGTCAGATAAGGGACAGGCAAAAGATAAAGCTGCCTCTTGATAAAAGAAAAAAATTACCATTCTAATAATTTAAGATATTAATTTTTTATCTATGCAGTTGGATTTTAACTAAACTTTAATTTCAATTAATAAGCCAACATACAAGTTACACAATTCCATCAGACTACACTCAATACAATGCATTGACACAGCCAAAGGCAAATGAAAAAGGGGGGAAAACCCTGCTAAAAACAGAGAAGAAAATGTATCAGAGAACTCTGGTAACTGTTAACACACTAAGACTGGATCACCATCAGCTCCAGATTCAGTACTGCCTTCGGGTACAGGCTTTTTTTTCCTAAAAAACTATTTTACTCACTTTCCAGCACTCTGGAGATTCCGTGTGAAAAATGACCCAATTGAAGTGAGTTTTGTTATTCTCCTTAAAGGTAAGCTCTCAACTCCAATTTTTATGTTCTATTCCTATAGCATACCATTTATTTAGCAAACACAATCAGTGATCTATGGCACGCGAAGTCTTTTTTCAACAGACATACAGTTTCCGGAAATTCATATTTGGTGAACCTTTCCTTAGAAGAGGACACATTTAATGATAGATTTCTGACAATATCAGGATGTATGCAAGTTACCGTGAGAACAAGGAGGAGACACAAAAACTGAGACTTGCCAGTGCCTCTCCTTTCTTCTTAAGTGGATGGGCAAATTCCTTAAATAGGCAGCATTATGTTTCTGGCAAGCTCATTTCTTCTCCTCCCTCCTTGGGCTTTCTGTGGCTTCATAAGGTTGTGTTAGGTACAGGCAATCTTTTCTGAGACAAAGAGCTGATTTCTCACAGTCACAGAGAAATAATTAGGTTTACCAGGGATAGATTCTGCAACCTTATTCCACATACAGCAGAAGTCAGTAAGTAGATGAGACCTCAAAATGATTTATCACCTGAAAGAAAGCTGATGGTGGAGCATTGCTGTACGTGAGGCTGAAAAGAAAGAACCCGTGTGTACATGGAGTTCTTCCAGTATGAGCAGTTTTTCACTTGTCAAAAATCAATTTCATGTGCCTCCCTGCTTTCTGCTCATCTGGTTTAGTTAGCTCCTTTCAGAGTTAATACCCAGCCTCAGAACTACAGATCACAACGGACCTGTTGGTGGGGTTGTACCTGCTTATGTCAGTAACAACTCTGATCTGCCACCTTCACACACCACCTCAATGCTTACTGCACAACTTCCTCCTAAAGGAGGCCATGAAGTGTGCAAGAGTTCAGCTGCTCTACAGAGCTTTGCACAGATAACCACTGACCTTATAATACACCTGTAACCTCTCTGGATTCAGCTGCCTTCCCTTACAAACACGCTTCCTGGCTTTTCCTGGCTGCAATCTCCAGGCAGAGGAGCTCGAACTGTTCCACTGCACACTTGTTTCCAGCAACAGAGAAAGTGTTGAAAGGCACTTACTGATTGCACGCAAAGCGTATGCCTACAACTTCCATATTTTAGCCTAGGATCTACATTTGTTTTATTAATTCTTTAGCAGACCAACAATACTATGGAAGTCTGATAAAAATCAAACACCCGCATATGCAAAAATTGGTGCATTTCTAAGCAGTGCCTGGTATTATCCTCTGACCAGTGAATTTCCACCCTCAGTTAGCAGTGTACGTCTTACAGAGGCCCTGAGGACCACATAAGCCATTCCTGCAGCGAGCGAAGCAGTTATGAGAAAGGTCAGTTCTGTGCACTAAGTTAGAAGAATAGAATATTTATTCCTATACTGCAAACATGGCTCTTTCTCCCCCTTAATATCCATTCCTGCCACACGGAAGAAGGATGAGTTTATTCTGTGCTTAAAATATGACCTTAATCCTTTTCTCCATGAGACTGGTACTGTGTGAACATGCATGTACAAAACACAATGCAGTTCAGACAGACTTGCCCACAATAGGAAAGAGTCACACTAAAAGGCTAGAAGTGCCTTTGTTTGTCGCCTACTGCTATTACAATGGCAAACTCAGAAGAAAACCTCTAGCATATGATTCACAATTATTATTCAGATTTTTCTTGTTTTATATCCACTTCCACACGTGCTTAATAAAATGAAACTGTTGAATAGCAGTACATCCATCACAATATGAAGATTCTACAGTAAACAATGTTATGTTTACAGCAGGAATAACATACAGTACCTTGCATCGTAAGATGCGTTTAATGAGGCAGCATCACGCCATAAGAAGAATTATGTCATACAAACTCTCATGTCTCTTACAAAGCATGCAGAGTTATTCATTCTACAGTTATGTGCCAGAATACTATAGGATAGACTGTGTAGGATGCATGTACCTATACATATATATATATAAAAATCTATACCTATACATATATATAAAAATCCTCAGGAATTTCTTACTCCTCTTACAGTTCCTCTTTTAAATTCTTCAAAGCCTCTCACCACTCAAGCAGTTAGTAATGCCTAAGTTCCTCATGTGCTCCTTCAGTATCTGTAGGATCACCAGGTGTGGGACAATAAATCAGACTTGCTGAAGAAAAGTAAATAGCTAGCACTGCAAGCTGCAGCTAATTACATTCAATAAATTTCAGTCCTTTATATTTTTCTCCCTGAAAGAAATATCTGATTTGGAAAGCAAAGAACAATTTTAATATCCCTCAACCAGTTTAAAGGATTAATTTGACATGCGTCAGTATATATGCTACAGTGGCCTTTTTTGGGGGGTAATTACTTGTTTGAATTCCCTTCAAACACAACAGCTGTAAAAAAAAATTTCTAGCTTACCAAAATATGGTTTTTAAGGTTCATACAAAAGTGATTTGACTGCTTACCCTCCCAAGAATTTTCTGCAGACACAGATCTGGCAAACTTTAATAGGTCTCAGGTAGAGTCTGTAATAAAACTCTGCCACTTAGCTTGTTTCTCTCAGTCTGAATTACAAAGTACTTTAAGTTGTACAGGCATTAATTCTGGCACTTGCTCAGCTCAGAGAGGATTTGAAAGGTCTAAACTTCAGCAAAGGAGCAAGACCAACTAAAGTTACATTCTTGTTCTGGAAAGAGTGAACTGAAAAAAAACACCCCAAAACAAAAAACCTCCCAGTGAATTGAAGCCGTGAGTAAAAACACGTAGGTCTGACCAGTCTAAGCAGTCTGTGGTTCACTCTCCAGACCCTCAGTAAATGTGCTCCTGGGCCTTTCCTTTCCTCAGTATCCCAGAGTGGTTACCCAGGCAAAGTGAGGTGAAGGCGGAGTGACATAATGAATTGCCTGTCTCTGCAGAAGACATGATAAATTGTAAAACAAACTTGTATGGCAAATTAATAAGCTCCAACACAAGGCAAGGCACTCCAGAAGGAACAATGTGGACGGCTCTTTGAGTGCAGCTGGACAAAACAAGCCAGCTTTAACAACTAGCTCTTATCAGGAAGGTTCTTCAGCCCTCCCCTGGCATGACCTCTGTGGTTAAGCCAGTTCAGAGATATGAACAAGGGAAAAAAACACACTGAATTTATTTTGCACATGCCAGTTTTCCACACTTTAAAGTCCTTGATGTAGCTCACAATGGGTTTATGAGCAGGAGGAAGCAGAATCCAGGCCAGGAAAATTCCTCAACAGCTCCTAGGCAGCACACCAGTTCACTTGGAGCTGCCAGACTGCACTGGGGTGGACTTGGACTTGCCAGGGACACCTCCAGGGTCTGAAGCCAGGAATCAATAATTAGCTCCCTCTTGCACTGGAGGTAAGTGACTTTGGGTCCTGGCTGAAGTCAGAAGGAAAGGGGAGCAAGGAAGATGTGAAAGGCAGCAGAGCTTGCTGCAGACAGTTTTTAAAACAACGTTTTAAAGGAGATTCAGTGCCGTTTGCCAGAACTGCACAGTCCTGCTTACACATTAACTTCAATCTGAACTGCAAACACACAGGGGAAAAGTATTAGCATATAGAGAAATAGAATAAACATTGAAAATACAATAACGCAATTACATGAGTCAACACCAGAAAACACTGAGGGGGTCCAGGGATGGGCAGTGAAAGGATCAGAGGCTTGGAAGAAGGCCTTAAAGTCTTGGAATATCTAGTTTCCATAGGAGATGAATACACAAGGCCTGATATACTAAAGCTATGGACTCAGAGGATTAGATATTTTAATAAATAAATAGCAAGACAGTATTGACTGTCTAGCTGACCGCCATACATTTATAGATGACACATAAATCCTTAAGCTTCAGTCAACTGTTTGCTAACGAGGGTAAGGAATACATTTTGTTCTATTTTAATTATTTTGGACTAGCCATTCACTGAGAGATACTGCAAATTTTTAGATACTTCTGTTTGCTACTAGATTTAATGTAAAAATTCCCATCTTTCCCTCTTCACACTAATGACAGTCACAGTACTGCTGACTACTTGGCTTTTATTTTTTAAAATCACATTTATGAAATGCTGCAACGCTAGAGCACAAAGGCAGGAAGAGAAATAACTGTGAATTCCTAGGATCACACACAGCTTGTAACAGACACTATCAAGCCAGTTCCACAAGGGGATCCCCTTCCCCAGCATCCTTTGCCAACTACAAAATACAGATAACTCAGTCCTAAGAGAAAAATGAGATTTTTAGCACTACAAAATCCCAAAGGTCAGAAAAAACACTATATAGAATAAAGCAAAGACTTTGTCTGTATTTTATATTCATGTGCAAGCAATCAGTTAAAAGAAATATTCCAAACAGCTCTAGGAAACAAATCATACCTCACAATAAAAATGATAAGAAAAATGTGCCAGTGGTCCTAACAAAGACCCTTCTCAAGTCCATATCTGTCAAGATATTACCTCATAAGAAAACAAAGTGAATACATTCTTGCCTGCTTCTTATTTGTAAAATCTCACACTACAACATTCTTTTTCCATGTCAATTTTGCAGTCCTTGTTTCCAGCCTATAAAAGTGCTCTGTACTCCAGCTGATCACTTACAGAGAGCAAACAAAACATGGTACGATGTGTATGAATTTGTTTGTTTTCCTCCTCAAAATAAAATCCAGATAAAAAACAAAACTAATTTCGTGCATAGAAACAGTTATAACTAATGGTTACAATGCTTATTCCCATCTGTCCACATTCCAGGGCAAGATTAGCTTTTATCCAGTAAAGATGAAAATCAGTGAACTTGTGCAGATTTCTTTTAAGAAAAAGTATAATTATAAAATCATTAAAATCAAGGGAAAGAAGTAATTCACTAATATTTCTTTAGAGGTAACATCTTGTGTGCCCTGAAAAAAACAAGCTTTCTTACTAAAATTTTAATAAGCCTTTGGGTTTTCTCTGAAATACTTACGAATAGCGGGTAAGAAAACAATTGGAAATGAACAGATGTTAAAACCTATGAAAATGTACACTTCCATATTCTAAAATAAAAACATCTTGTACTAACTGTGACTGCATATTATTAAAAAAAAGGGAAAAAAAGGAAAAGTCTGCTCCTACTTTAGTTTGCTCCCCCTGAACTTTGCAATAATGCACTGTTTAGCTGGATGCTCCACACTGGAAAGTGTCAAGTGCTATTAAAAATATCAGTCATGCTATTTGCCTCCCATCTTTCTAAACAGAAAAAAAATTGACTTCCACTGCATTATGGTTTTCACCACTTTAGCTGATTTTAAAGCACAAATCATTTCTGGCTTTGCCTAGAATAAATTCTGGCTAGCATGTATTGGAAGGGTTACTTGGGCTCCTGACTGCAGCTCGGGATACACTCCGTAGCTTTGCTGGTTCTGTGGTTATGACCATACATCACACGGGTCTGGAGAGGAATAAAGCAAACATCTTCAGAACACAGCACCAGAGGCGCCAAAATCTGACAAAATTCTGTCAACTGAAGAGCATCTCCCTGAGGACTTTATTTATTAATGTAAATATCCATTTCATAGCAGCAATGAGATACCCCTGGTAATGAATTCATGAAAAATTATTGTACCACTCAGGTAGTTAAAGCAAGAGACCCTTCAGGTCATTCCCAACTATAGCTCTGGCATCAGGAGTATATTTAAAAGGGATTAATGCCTGGTGTGCCTTATTGGTTACCTATGCATTGACTATGGAGACCGTAAACACATAATATAATACTGAAACATTCAACATTTCTTTTCGATCACAGAGCTCAATGGGTAACTACCACTTCCAGAACATGTCATTTAGATTTTGTTGAATTTATTTAAATATCTACATTACCTGGCTACCAAACACCTCAAAATATGAAATGCCGCAGTTACTTCTAAGCTAACAGCACACAAAGGCACAGTCCATGGGGTGACAGACAGGTTCCTTATTTCTCATGTGCTGCAGGGAGAACTTGAATCTCAGTTCCCCCAGCATTTCTGCCTGTGATAAAAGCAAAAGGATCACAGAGCTGGCACATGTACCAGCCTGGGTGTGTGAAGGCCCTCTGATCTCTTCTCTGCAGTGACCAGTGACAGGACCCAAGGGAATGGCGTGAAGTTGTGTGAGGGGAGGTTTAGGTTGGATATTAGAAAGAGGCTCTTCCCCCAGAGGGTGGTCAGGCACTGAACAGGCTCCCCAAGGCAGTGGGCACAGCACCAAGCCTGACATAGTCCAAGGAGCACTTGGATGATGCTCTCAGGCAAACGGCGTGACATCTTGGGGAGGGTCCTGTGCAGGGCCAGGAGTTGGACTCGATGATCCTCGTGGGTCCCTTCCATTCTGTGATTGTGCTGGTGGCTCAGCTTCGCTGCCACGCGTACGCCTGGGCAAAGGCTCTGCCTGATCACAGCGCTGCACTCCACAAACCACAGCCTTATCTCCACAATGGCACCAGCTGCATGGAAACACTCATTTTCTGTTCAGACTGCTGGAAACCTGCCTGATCTAGTGATGTGAATTTGACACTAGTTAGCTTACAAGCAGCAACCTCTGTAGTTCAAAACACAACAAGCTTAATATGAGGGATTATCTAGAGCTTTGTAACTGATCATCTGAAAAACAAAGCCCCCACCTCACTTGTTATACAACTGCGAATTTGCATAGAGGTTGCACTACAAGCAATTTTTAATGCAATTTAAACTGCTACAAAAGAAAATATAGATAAATCTCACTTTTGTAATTTTCACTTTCAAATTAGTCTAGGGAATTTCTTAACCACCTACAAACACGCCTGGACAATTGTTTAAGCCACCTTTACCTGATCTACTTGATTTTAAAACAGAGCACTCAGGAGCAATGCAGGTACCTAAACATAGACATCCAGTGCTATTTTAGATGCCTGAGGGCATCCCACCATGGCTCTCAACTGCTGCTAAAAAAGGCATTAAGTCATCTGTCACACCTGCTAGCCCTGACAGATGTCTCAGGTACCCAAAGCATTTAAAATGGCATTAGATGTCTATGTTTAGGTTTCTGAATCTTTTCCTTGGTGCCTGGAGAAAGTGCAAACAAGGGGGAGAATTGCTGTCCTGGAGTCTGTCATTTATCTCAAACACAAGCACTACAGAAGCAGCAGAAGTGTGAAATCTTTACATTGTCTCACTAATGTATGTTTCCACTCTGTTCCCACAGATCAATCTGTGGCAAAAAAACACAGTATGTTATGCATTACTATAAGCAAAAGCTATTGCAATGAGGAAACCTAGCACACATTTTTGAGCACACGAGCGTCTCACTTCCAAAAAAAATCAAACTGGATTTGCATGAGAGAGGATGAAATGTCCTTCTTTAACCACAGTTCAAGTGGAATCAGTTTCTTGCTCACTCCCCTCACAGTTTATTTGTGGCACAGCACGGGGAAGAAGTAAAGATGGTTTTTGTTCCCCTGCATCTCTTACATATTGATGCTCTCTGCAATATGACACCATCTTGACACCTCTATCGGGACAATCCATAGTGAAGAATCAAAAACAAGGTCATGGTAAAAAGTCTGAAAACCTGCTGTCCCAAAAGCACTTTCCTCTCAGCCAGGTGGGATCAAAAGATTAGCTTGTAATGTTGAAGTAAATAATCTTTTCTCCATATCTAGAGGTTTCAGGCATATGAGGAGACTTCCTGTGCTACACATTCCCCCTGGGCTCCTCCTTTGGAACTCACGGGAATTTAATATTCACACTTGAATAGTCCTCAAAGTGCCATCCAAACAAAGCCACATAAGGTGGCTATTTATTACTACAGCAACACGCCCTGCCTCCTATTTTTTTTGAGCTGTAGGTCAAGGGATTTCCATGTAATTTTCTAAGCCAGGCTTAAACCATTATAAAAAATAATAAAAACCCAACACAACCCCACCAAAAAACCCTCAAACAAACAAAAAACAGGCTCTCTCTAATTAACCATCATTCCTATGGCTTTATTTCAAAGTCTTAAAACTGTGCCTCTTTCACATGTTTATTTCTATTATAGTATTTTGCTATAAATGTTTTTAATAATAATCCCTTTTATCAAAATTAGAGTAATCATGGTTTTATACGAGTTATAGAAAACACCCAAAGGAACGCTGCAGGAAGGAAAATATTTTTGAATCACAGCAGAAACAATTACTTACCTCAGACACTTTCTGAGTCACGTGAATTTTCTCCAAGATCATACAATAAATTGTACTCCAAATTGGTTACGAACAATTGACATTAAACTACAAAGTTTGGCAAGTAGTTAATTAAGCCCTGTAATGAAATGCTTAAAAATAACCCATTCAATCTCTGAATCCCCACAAGTAATTGTACCGCTCTACTTTCTTTTTCTGGTTTTACAGTCATTTCTAGGTATAACAATATCTGGTATATCCCGTTAGGAACTTAGCATATACATTTACTACTCCAAAGAACCAGCAAAGCAAGTAGTTTATTTCCATTAGACAAATTCAGACATGTAACAACTTGAGGAAAACAGAACATATCTGTTATGGAAAGATAAATCCCAAGTTACTGAGAAATGTGCAGTGGTTAAAACTCCTTTTGGGGCTAACCCTCAGCAGAGATTTTACACGTGTGATAACCCTCAGCACTGCTCTGGATCTGCAGCAGACAGCTGGCTCAAGGGACAATGCTAAGGAGCCACCAAGAGTCCCCAGCTCAGCTCTCCTGCTGCCAACACTTTCCACACCATGGATGGAAACCATCAGAGAAGCTCTGTATTTGCCAAGGTACGGAGTTTCAAAGGCAGGAAGAGGAAAATCAATACTATGTACAGAAAAAGAAAAAAACCTTAAACAAATTAAAACTTTGTTTCCATTACGAGAACTTGAATGACTGCAAAGTCGTCAGCTAGCTCCAGCTAGGAAGGGGAATCGACTGGCTATCTTGCCATGACACACCACTTTATGAAGCAGGTAAGAAAATTGAGGTTCTCCATGCCCACGTCATGTCACAAAATCACTGTGTTAAAAGAATACCCAGAAACGATCATGGTTACCCAGAACACAAGACTCCAAAAGACCTCCAAGCAACCTCTCTAATTTTTTCTATGTAATCACATGTTCCACTGTTGGAGATGGAGGGCAAAATGCACTTTTCCCTTCAGACCACCTGCCTGAACTTAACTAAGCTGATTATTGTTATTGTGTTTATATTGCAGCAGCACCTAACATGACGGATGCATATAATCCTTTAAGGCTGATAATTTGTCTAATAGTCATTTCATGGCTTATTTGAAACAAGCTGATATTTTAGTGCAACAAATGAAATCTCTTGAACACTCTATGTAAACAATAACAAAGACTGAAGATGCCTTCAGGTTAATTTAGGATTTTTTTTCCTTTGCACCTGTTCCTCTCCCCATGAGTACATGGCCAAGATGCACATACTCAGAAAGAATGCAGGTTTGGNCACAAAAACTTCCCCATAACTAGAGAAAAATGTAGAAGATGCTCAGTCTGAAGTTCACTAATGCTGCTCTGGGTGTGAACACACACAATTTCTTACCAGGTCTTCAAGTGACAGTATGACAGAAACTCTTGTTTGTTGAAGGCAATACAGACTCATGGAGCCTGGGCCTGTGATCAAGATGGTCCACTGCCTTTCTTCTGCTTATTTTAGACATAGACAACTCCCTCATCTAACTGAGAAACTCAAAAATATAGGATATTAAATAAAGCTGTGGTTCTTTTCATTACATGCATAATATAAAAGTTTGCTTTTCTTCCCTTCTCCCTCCCCCACAAAGTTTCAGAAATCTTCAGCAAAATTACTTTTCTCTACTCATTTACACAAATCTTTGGCTTTTACAACACAATTGTTCTCAGAAAGAAAAAAAGAAAAAGGCAGCCCAACTTTTTCTAAACTGAAAACTCAGAGGTTTTTTTCTTGGGGTGTTCTTTGGGTTTGCTTTTGTTTGGTTTGCTGGGTGTTTCTTAAAAACAAACACACAAAACCAATCAGTGTTTGCCTCTGCAAAGCAATTCAGACTTTCAGCTTACTGGGTCCTGCTGCAATCACGACATTGTTCAAGTTCAGGATTTTCAACGCGATAGAACTCCTGGCTCAAACTACCTTTACTTCCCAGCAGCAGCTGCCCCCATGCAGGAGTATTCCAGCAGCACCCACACCCACGGCTTGGGAAGGGCACACAGCACAGTAGACGGGCTAGTCCAATGCTGAGCGGAAAAAGCTGCTGACATAAACTGCCCTCCATCCACTTAAGGCTCCTAAATCAAAACCACCACTTTAAGTGTCAGAATGAAACCTGAAAGCACCAAGAGAAGATTAAGAAGTGACAGAGAAGCCTAACATCCAGCTGGCAAAAATGTGCAAGTTTTCTATACACGTTCTCACTGGTTTTGCACATCTTCCCCCAAGGGAGGCTTACAAGACACGCTCACTCTAAAGAGACGCACACATGGCCACGCTTTACCTGCAGCCTCCCAGTTTAAACTGGCAAAAGCAAAGGTTCCAAGTCTGCCCTATATCTACCAGAACAACCCCCAACACATGCAAATTAAACATATGCCCATTCAGTATACTGAGCTAGAGATAAGCGTTCATTAATATGACTAATTCAGAGTAAAAGACAGAGGGATTTTGAAAATCTTATTTCCACATAATGATTTAAATTCTACACCGGACACCAAGTTTACACAAAAATGTGTTGTTAACTAAGTAACTGATATCACCAGCATTGCACATTTTTGTAGCTTTCTGGAATGTTCCAAGCTAAGAAACAGCTGATTAGCTTTACCATTACATTTTATATCTTCGAGGGTCCCTATCTCTACTTAGTTTCCAATTCTCACAACACTGATCTGGTATTATCAAATATTTTGCTGCAAATCTCATATATAACTTCAGTTTTTGTTGTTGAGGTTTTCTGCTTTTTCCACATCAAGAGGACAATATTAAATAAGAAAACTAATGAATTTCAAATCAGACAAAGAAAGAAAATTAAGTGAATCACTACAGATTTTATACTTCTTTATTAAACCTTTTTTCTTTTACTTCAGGTGATATAAAATTCCTGACAACTGTTTTATGCAACACTGGAAGCTGCCGTTAAACAGTATATTTTTTTGTTGCCTGGCTGACTCTTCCACTTTCAGAGTGACTCTTCACACCACCCTAAGACTGACTAATAATGAAGTGACAGTAGATGAGTTCGTAACAGCAACCTGGGGTGTACATTTCAGCCAGGATAGATACGGTTAAGAGGAAGGCTTCGTTGTAAAGAAAAATAAGGTGCATAATTCAGCAGCTATGCCATTCCACACACATATAATTAACAAGTCTTCAGCTCATTAGCAGGCTGTATAAAATACATATAATATGCGTGCAAAACTGATTGAGAATAAAAAGCTTCTCATGCATTAAAATAAATTATTTAAATTCTTTTGAAAGAGTGGTATCAGTGGCATTCAAGGATATGATTCCCAAACCTACTCATGGGCTCCAGCTTTTTCAGAAGTGATGTTTTCACTCTCACGGTTTCCAGCAGATATCTTGCCATGCTAATTCTGGTGTACTGGGTTTGATCAGTGGCTGCTGAGACTCTGCTGCAGCCCTGAGAGATGAACGGGGCCAAGGGAGGACAAAATGCTGCCCCACAGCCCTCTGTGCCCACGGATTCCCCAAAGGCAGGATGCACACATGTCACGCTGCAGGCACAGTCCAGTACCCATGTAGGAAGGGTATTTTTGAGGAACAAGACATTAGCATCATCTCTTCACTTGTCTATCAATTAGCACACTGCACAATTTCGGTGCTCCTTCCCCAGATGTGTGATAAAGGGCTGTGCATTATTGCACTTGATGACACCAGCACTTAGACAGACCTTGAAACCCTGAAAGACCGCCTCAAGGGAATGAAATAGTTACTCCTGAGCTGTAGTGACACCTCCTGGCAACAGATCGAGGTGGTCTTTTCCCACATAGAGTACTTTTTCCAGTCAATTCTTGGGAGTTTTAGCCAAAAGCCTACATTCATGGTGCTCCCTCTAGCCTGGCTTCAAAGGCACGTGCCCAGAATATCAAGCAGAACCTTCTGATTTACAAGCCCTACTGACATTTTAGAAAGCAAGAGGCTAAGTGACAGGAATATCAGCCTCTAAAATCTCTAGATTTACTGTACCACACATTGGCCTTGCTTGAATAGTTGAAAAAATCGCAGCAAAAACTAATCAACCCATAGCTTAATTCATACCATGAATCTTGCAAAGTGTTTTCTCACTTCTCTGTGAAGCCCTGTCTGTTTGCTAAGAGTTTATATCTCTGCCCTCCACAGAATCCTGACAAATATCATAAGTATGATTTTGGTAAGAAGAATCTAAGTTAACACAGAAGAAACAACAGCTTAAGACTACCTATAACCCAGACAGCACAATACATAGTACAAAATTTCTCCATGCTTCAGTGTAGGCAACAAAGTCAGTGTAAGTTGTAAATTCTTAAAAGAGAGAGATGCTAATTGCTTACCTGCATTCTAAAATAGGTTAAATATCACAGTGGTAGAAATAAAACTGATTTGGATCTTTATAGCAGTTTTGAATGGTGGACTTGGAGGCAAAGGGACACCCATCAACTTTAGCAAGAATGCCACATTTACAAGTCCAGCAGAACACACAACTCAAATATCTACATTCAAGTGACAGACAGCAAGTGCATTTGATAGCTGAAGTTTAGCTTGTCCAATGTTCTACACAGCAGTGTGTTCCCCCTAATCCCTGATCAGCCACCATCCAGAATTTTGAAGGACTTGATTGCTCTCATTATAACACTCCCGTTACATCTTTTGTGCTGCCTTTATGCAGTACCATTTTCTTTAAACTTACATAATATTAGAAAGCTGAATTTTTGTCTGTTTTGTTTTGTGTTTTTCTCTCCCCCTGCCCCAACTCTTCAGAGGCAATTACGACATTTTTAAGTACTTTGCATATGCTGCAAGGCAATCAAGAAAATTCATTTGACAAACTGGATTACAGACTGTCTGCCAGAAAGCAAAGTGGTAAAAACATTTCCAACAATTTCTCAATGAGTACGTCTGTTAAATGCTCACAGCACACTGAAATAATGCTCAAGTAAGAAGAGTTTTACATTTACAGTTTAAATAAAGCAAAAAGGCCCCATAAAAAAATGATGTATTTTCTCTTATCACATCCAGAGTTAGATTGTAAAATTCTTTTTTAAACAATTGAAAGCCCAACAAGGTAAATCCCCACTTTCCAATTAATTGCCATCTTCAGAAACTCCATACTCACAGACCACGAGCAGAACCACGTACGAGAACATTTCTACAGGGTAGGAATGGTTACAGAACAGCCTTACTTGTCAGATTGCAATGCTTGGAGATTTAACTGCATTTTATCCTCACTCCAGTTATTTTCAGGCAGATAAATAGCTACATATGTACCAATCTCTTTCACTCTCTGCATCCATCCATCAACATATATATCTCTTCCAATTACGAGCAATGCAGTCATGCCAGACTGGACCGCTCTGGAATTTTCTGATGCCACCATTACCACGTGTTTTCTCCCTCTGCCCCGTGCACTGGCAGCTTGCTGTATACTCACAGATGTACTGGCTCCTCAGGGCACAGCCCCATCCTCCAAGTCCGTCACTCGCAGGGATAACGAGCACAGAGTTTACTGTGGGAATTGTGGGGCTGCTCCATGCACAGGAGACCTGGCAACCTCTGCTTGTGTTAATTCCTACTGCTTTCCTTACTGAACTGGCTTTCAAGTGCAGACACATCGCAGCAGGTCTGGGGATGTCCACAAAGAAAAACACTCCAGACTAAGCGTGATGTGTCCAAGACAGGATAGGAGCTGTGTGCCCACCTAAAGCTGCCCAACATTCCCTGCTACAGGATGCCTTTATAAGGAGAGCAAGGGACAGTTTTGTAGAAATGTCATCATTCTGCCATTTTACAAAGGGACAGAAAAAGCCTTCTTGTTGTCCTTTTTAAATAAATGCTTCATCAATGCTGTATGATAAAGCAGATGCTTCAGTTTGCTACATAAAATTGGCTAAGAGGAAATGGGAATGCTTTAATGTGGACAAGCAATGTTTTCCTTAGAAAATCTGAAGGCTTTCCTGTATTGGTGGAAAGAGTTGACATTTGGTCGGAACAAAAACATTTCTAGTGTGTCCTGATGACAGAGACAAATTCTTCATGTGGAAGAAGAGAAACTTGTCTACTTCATAAGTGTGTGAAATTCTCTGTAGGGTTTAGAGTTTAACAGCTGCTTGCTCTGGAAATTCAGCATGTGTTCAACACATTTTATCTTAGATGTTCAGAGCCATGGCAAAACTCTCCCCAGATTTATTGTTTGTTTTGTTTTGTTTTTTTTTTTAATTTGGTGGAGCTAACCAGGCAATGAGCAGGTAGAACTTGTCACAACCTCAAGCAATTTGGGGAAAGAGCAGGTTTTTGTCAGGTTTCAAATGGGGAAAAGAGTTTACTCGCTACCAGAACAGAGCAGGAGTAAGAGATCTAACTGGAGACTGTCTAGAAAACATGAAGTTCTTGTCTGAAAAAAACTTGGGTACTTGACTGTATGATCACTGTTCATATTCTGGAATTTTTGAGTTTTACATTTTGTATGAAACAAAAAAGTACTTAACACTTCATTACACTTTGCACAATAAACTCACATTCTCATGCTAATAATGTTTGTGTAATTTCCCATTTATAGCTGAAATGTCTCTTTTGATCTGTGAAATGGTTGGTTTCCCTTCCTTCCAAAGGTGATTTTTCCTTTTAATTTTACAGCCTTAGACAGGTTCATTCACCTGTTCTTTGAATTATGGGAAAGTGACAAAAGTAATACTCAAAATGACAAAGTAGAAGTGGGTCTCACCTCACCTAAACCCCAATTCAAAGATGCTGAACTTCATGATCTGACATTTTCAGGTTGGCTATGTCTGACTCAGTACTGTGCATGTTCATTATATGTGAAGAACTCACTCTTTTCCTTACCCCACGCCAACAGACAAATGAGGTTAAAGCATTTCTAAAGCAGGTTTTTAAAATTTGGCTAATATTAGAATTACAATAATTTCTCATTATGGTCTAGGAAGAAGCAACCACTCATGAATAAAATGCAGGGCTAGACTACTCCTTCCTAGAGCAGCAACAATAAAGCAGAATTCTGTACTTCAGGCTCTCCCAAAGAGCCTTGTAATACATTTTGTAGACCAAAACGAAGCTCTGCAGAAGGGAATAGATCTCAGAATTTTGACCCTCATTAGACTCTCAAGGAAAAGCAGCAAGGCTGCTGACTTGAGAAGACTGCTTCTTTTTGGTTTAGGAGCAAACAGAATCCACCAGCAGTTTGCTGGCTAACTTTTTAACAAAGAGAATTAAGATCACATAGACATTCTGCACAATGGTTCTGCTCTCACACACAGAAGACTCAAGTTCTTAAGAATCAGTTCTGCTGGCTTTCAAGAACATGGGTGTATCACCCCTTTCCACAGTAATACTACTTGTCAGGATGAACTCTCTTCACAGGGAAAACTTCATGTGCAGTGCTGTTGGCATGAAAATTCAAGTTCAGAAACATAGTTACAGATACATGCTACAGCTGCATAAAGAAAATATGTGCTGTCACATTGTCATGACTAGCTTTGAAGCAGGAGAAAAAGTTGTAGGTGTAAAGAGATCTTGGAGCTAGGGAGCAAACCAAAGAGTTGGAGTAGAAGGAATTGGGTTCTTTGGAGAGACTAAAAGAGATAGAAGTGGTGTATCAGTGGGAAGCAAGGATTAGGGAACCCAAAATATTTCTGAGAACTGAAGGAATATGATCAAAACCAAAAGTGACAAAACAAAGGTAAAAGTGGACTTTGTAAAGGGAATTACAACCTAACAGAACAGGCAGGGTGGATTCAGCAGAAGGTAACCTCACTGAGAAAGGTCAGCGGCACTGAAAGGGGAGCTCCCACTAGCGAAACAAAGTTAAGAATATGTAATTGAAGCCGCCTAAGAATACTACGGCAAAACTGAGAGGAACTCCTCTGGCTCTGGAAAAAAGGACTCAAAAGCCTCTCTTCCAAAGGGAGATCTTTCCTACTTGAGCTAAAGAAACAGGCCCTTGGCTAATAGCATCATAAGCGCTTACTTGTGTTCGCAGGCCTGCCATGGGAGCAGAACATACTGAGAAATACAATGACTCTCCTCACCAAAGAAAGCTTGTCTCAAACATCTGAATTGTATGACAAAGTCAAGTGATCTTCAGCTTACAAGGGAAGAAATAGATGTTTTATATCATCAAAAAAAGAACTTCCTAACTCTCTCATGGAAGAACATATATTTCTCGCTGTGAAACACTGTCCAGTATCAGCCTTCAAAAATACTTCATCTGTCTTTTCCCTTCTCTTATTTCAATATATAATTACATTGAAGATTTGTCTGGTTTTCCAGATACCATTTATGTTAGTTCACAATTAAGGTATCCACAGTAACACCATAATTTGAGACACAAACCTTTCTCCATTAAAAATTCACTGCCCATGTAAATGACATGCTTAACTGACTGTTTCCTCATCTGTAAAAGACATGAGCACTAAGCACTTCGTTGGGGGATCAACAATACTTGATTACTTCAGATCAAACCTAGGACTTGTTTTATAACCTAGAGTTCCTGCAGATGTATACTTTTGTAATTTTCAGCTCCACCACAATGCATTCAAGGAGAATCATCTGGAGTACCAGGGATAATCAACGTAGCCATAGTATGGCATGGAAAACCAACAGATAAATAATTTGTATGTATCCTCCAGCCCCTGTATTTAATCATCTGTCATTAACATTGTCATTTATAAAAGGGTCTCCTGCATTCTGAATCCACTAGGGTTTGAGTTAATTTTAAACTATAGTGCCAAGGTAGGAATTAATTCCCAAGATAAAGGTTTAAGAGACAGCATTTAAAAATAAATTAAAACCAGTTGTAAATAGCAGTAGAATTCAGTAATAAATTTTCAGTCCTTATCCTTGGTGAACAGCAGAGGATGTCATTCTCCTCCAACCACAACCTCAAAGGAACCACCTAGTTTTGTCTGTACCAGCTTAAGCCAACCAAGCCACAAACACAACAGCCTGCAGGGCCAGCGCTCAACATGGACACGAGATGGGCTCTGCGTCATCTGCCTCTGGCTGTGACCATCACCTTTGCCATGCACATGTGGAATCAAACAGGAGGCAAAATGACACTGGACTCCAAAGACCCACACGTTTCAAAGAAATCCATTTTGGGAAGGCGACAGTCCACAGTGTGCAGTGCCAAGAATAGTCATGAACTGAGGCATTCAAAAGCTGCAAATTGGTATGGGCCTATAAATACAGATCATTTCCACTGGCTCGTTCTTGAGTCCACAGAGAATGAAACAGCCTTAGAAAAACAGTACCTGTGTTACAAATACCATGCTTAAGAAAGACTGAATTGTTAAACATTTAGATAGAAACACAGAACACAAAATATTTATTTTTTCACATTTTGACGTGTTACGAGAAGTAATATTTATGCAGGATGTCCTCTAAAATAAGCACATTACTCTTTCTGAGCTTTGATAATTTCAGCTACCTTCTTTCTCAGACATTTAGTAAACCTGACCTTTCGCCACAGATTATATGCCCTTGACTCTTCCAAGATCCAACAAAGACTTCTCCCTTCTGTAGCTTTCCCACACTTCCCAACAGAAAGTTCCATAACCTGTACACACTGAGGTATTTAAACATAAATTTACAAGACAGAATTAGACCAACAAAAGGTCTGGAGCTAGGAGAGAACTAATTTCAGGACAATAGCTTTTTTATTTATTTCTGGTTTTACAGTGTAACCACAATCAGAAAACATGCAAGTATGAGCATACAAATAACTCTCTATTTTGGGGTCCTGAGAAGTTTCAGCAATTGCTTGTAGCATAATGAATGTTGGTAATTCATTAGATTCTGTTTAAAAATGCAAAGCACACCACAACCTCAATGATGTTCTCTTTATCCTAACAAAAAGACTATTACACTTAATGTTTTTCTGACAGAGCTAGCATGTTTCAAAATATGTATTTCTTTTCTACAGTGTAATGTTTACAATGGTGTGTTCCTACTTGAATTAAATTAACTGTAGTAATGTCATATTTCAGACAAGACCATGCTCTGCTAATTATCCCAAAGAGCTTCAAAATCTTTACAGTATATTCACCGCATTTACATCCTCTCCACAAACTTACTGATCTTGTTTATATAATTTTGCAAATGGCAAGATGTGTAGGATAACGATTTAAATGAACTAAAAATTGTGTCATGGACAGATCCTTCATAGATTTGCAATTTGTAGCTGTCAATCTTCCTACAGCTGCTAGATAACAAAACAACAGTCCTTTTCTTCATGCAGACAAGCAAATTCAATAAACATTGGTAAGGATTCTATTCCAAAATAAAGAAATCTCTGGTTCTCCACTGTATTAAACCTTTCCTTATATACATCTTAACTCCTTTCTTGTTTTTCTTAGGGAAAGGAAAAAATCATAGCAATTCTGTGTATTTTAACACAAAATTCAACTTTTGTAAAAAATGGGCTTGCTGATAGCTAAATATTTTTGTGAAGAGCAATAATATAAAGGGGGAAGGGGAGAAAAGATTTACAGACTTGCAACTCACATCACATTGTAACTGGCAAACACACAATGGGAGTAGGCAAAATGATCATTAAAGGCAGCCATTGCATTTTTATATCACCTTCTCAATCAAGACCTGCCTGCAATTGGCCAAGTTATATCAACATTTGAAAGAAAACACAAACAATAAAGGGATCAATATCACATGAATCTTACAAATTGGAAGTTGTGAAATTAATAAGGGCACTGCCTATAAGATTGCTTTCTTTTCCTTAAGATGAGGGCACAAACTGTAGTTACAGATGCTGTTAGGAATTGGATTAAGGACCAACATCCACAGTGATAGGAGAGAAAAGGAACCCAGTCCATCGAAAATCATTACGGAAAGAGAAATAAAAATTGAAAATTTTTACTACTAAATGGCAATATTGATGATGGGCAATGCAATTTTTTCCTGCAAAACCCCTGTAGTCCATTTTTTAAATCGCCCCAGGATTTCTTCTTTCTTCAAAGAAATTATCTATCAAGTTTCCATAATCTCAACACTAGTTCTGTACCATGGGTTTTCCCTTTGAAATCAAACTCCACGTTAGACAGAGGTGTTCACAGAATGTGTTGCTCCCGGGAGCTAGAAAAGTCTAAGCCTCAACAGACTAACGCACTCAGCAAGTTCATCAAGGATCATCAAACAAAAAAGCATTCAAGGCAGGCACGTCTGTTCGGTCCCCCGAGATTAACACCCAGCACCACTTGATGCACACACGCAGTTTACGGTCTTGAGTTGTACCACTTCGTACAAGAGGTATTTTAAATCATTGCTACCTTGCACAGCTAAAGAGAAACACCTTTGTGCGTGCAGCAGACAAAGTGATCAGGACACGGACTTGTAAGAGGAGAGGACGCTCGCAGGTGCCTGCAGAGCATAAATTTACCTCATACGTCTCACTGATTAGATGCACATGTCATATGATGGCAAAGGGATTCATGAATACTGCGGGGAGAGACCCGTAACAGCGTACCCGCTTCTGCTCCGAGACAACCGAGGAGGGGTAACATCAGTTGAAATAAATAAACATTTCCTCAGTCAACGAGTAAAAAAGGGCTGAGGCTCCAGCTGGGCGAATAATTGCAAAGTGGAAACACCTGAGAAGAATTAACGGGAACGGCAGCTCCGAGCTCCGAAACGCCCCGAGTGCCGGGCGGNCGCGCACCTGCCCGCACCCGCGCACCTCCGGCCTGGCCGCGCCTCCGCCGCGCCCATCGCACCCCCGCTCGGCCCCGCAGCAGCTGCCCCGCCGCGCCGCGAACGCCTCTCCAGCGAGCGGTACAGGGGGCACTTGGCGTTGCTGCGGGGGAAGGTGTCAGGCGGAGACTTCAGCCTGGGAACTAACTCGCTTCACTTTTTCCCGCCTTGCATCCCGGAGAACTTTGCCGTGGCGCGTACACGCGGGACGCTCCCCTCGGCTCACCTGGCTCCCCGGGAGAGGCAGGTCC